>APFE030272667.1:11348-222927 GCA_000404065.3 Pinus taeda | reverse complement strand
CCCCCCTTGTGATTATTGAGCTGGTTCGCCACTCATTTATCTGTGCCCCGTATGCATCCTACCCATTGAGTTCAGGGCTCATGGGAAGTACCTCTCATTTGGCCAATGAGGTGTGGAAAAGCTAGAGACTATTAGCAAAGACTGATGGACGCATCAGAGATTGCCGTACTCTCTATCTAGGATGGCATGGTCCAACCACTTGATCTGGGATCAAGATTTGTGAGGTCTGGGACCTCTGGACTGATTATGTCAGTCGGGGGATGATGTCTTTGTGACTGACCCACTTCTGTTCTGAAATAAAGAAGCCAGCAAAGCAAGTTTCGGCGGGATGACGCTCGATGTTGATTGCACTAATAGATGGAGTTCTCCCTAGTTGAGAGGGAGTGTTAAATTTGGACAACTAGGTCCAAACTCCATGTTCTGATGCTCAGATTAAGAGGCTAATATTTTTGTTGGATTCCTCTTTCTGAGAGGTGTAAAATCCATATAAAAATAGTCTTAATCCGATGAGCAGAACTTATATTTTGAATTTATTATTCTTAATAAATTATATGTGCAAGGTCGGCCAGTTTTGTAATGTAGGCTCACATGCCCAACAGATGTGTCACACACCCTCATTGATGGATATAAATACAGGAAAAGTTGGAGAGAATTTCATCACAACACAACTCACATCTTCCTCTCTCATCCTAAAGAGTACGAGCTACCTGGAGGACGAATTTCAGCCACACGTGGGAAGGACGAAGAGGACAGACCATACGGCTGAGCTGTAGTACGATTTTCTGCTGCTAGGGTTTCGCAGAAAGTTTGACCAGCGTTGACTTTGGTCAACGCTTGGTCCAATCAAGCTGAAAACTTGTGGAAGGTTCAATTTTTGAAGGCCGTACTACCTGGCACAAAAATCGAGGTCAAAGGGTTGACCGTTTTGCTGCTGCGTTGACTTTTAGCTTGCTGCCCCTGCGTTGACTTTTCAGGACAGCGTTGACTTTTGTAGAATTGACTTGGGTTGACTCATCTACTGGTTGGAGGGTTGTTGTGACACATCTGGGCTAGCTGACCAAAGGAGACTTTGCTGGTTGAAGCATCCTGTTGACCGCCGAAACGAACACACACATTTTTCCTGTTTCTGATTTGTCTTCTGTAAGATCTGCTTATATGTTCTATCTGCATTTTGCTTAACTACTTGTATGATTGCTGTGAGAAAAGTGAAATTGCTCTTAGCATAGAAAATCTACAAAACTTTTCAACTTATCATGTCTTCAACAAGAAAATGCTCATGCTACCAAGCACATTTCTGCAACCAGCTTTTCCTATAATATTTTGAAATCATGATTCAACTTTACCAATGAAGTATTCAAAAACATGAATACATTTTTCTTCAACCAGTCATCTAATCCACTTCCTTTGGATCGAATTGCTTCTCATCTTGAAGATGAGACTTCCTCCACACTGCAACTATACCTACAAACTTCTAGGAAGCTTGCTTCCATAATTTGTGAGTATGGTATACTCCTGCTATGTCATCATGATTCTTATTCTACATATTGAAGAATAACCTCATGACTCTATTCTTAAAGAGAATCTTTGTGATCCTTTATTGTCATGACATGATGTTAAAGTGTTGTTGCATGAATAGCTTCCAATCCTTCTTTTCTCGAATTGTCTTTGTCAACTCTCTCTCTTTATTCAAGAGACCATATATGATGTTGATCAAACGAATTCTCCTTCTATCATCTTTACATGATTTATCTTCACATTGCAATAAAGTTTTGCTTCATCTTTTAATCATCAATGGGTTCTTGTAATGAACTCATCGGTTGAAAGCTTCAACACTATTTCCTTCAGGGTCTTTACAGTTCCCTCTTCCCATCATGCTCATCATTTTCAAAGATTCATCAACAATCATGAGCATTGCTTTGTTTTTCCATCCTTTTCATCTTTCTTCTTTTAATATTATGTACCTTCAATTTTCATCAACAAGTACAATCAAGAAAAATATACAATGACAAGAACATGATGTCAATTTTATCTATCTAAGGTTTTCATGGTTTCTCAAGAGGTGTGCTTCTAGGGTTCTAGTTACAAAACGTTATATTTCTTTATCTAACCCTTATTAGAGTTTTAGTGGAAACATCAACCCTAGGGTTTATTCAATTCAACCCTTGCTAGGGTTTTACTGCATACCCTAGATTATCTTTTCAAAAGATTAGGTCTGCAAACCCTAGATGTTATTTCCCAAGAAATATGGTTTCCTTATAGGGAACAACCAGTTAGGGTTTTCACTCCTAGGGTTAATTCAATTTAAACTAAGGTGTAGAAACCATAAATACCAAGAACCTTCTTCACTTCAAATCCTACAAACCCCATATTCTCATGCAAAAGATCAGTTACAAAACCCTAAAAAAATCTTGACCCATAACATGAAATGCATGTAAAATGTACATACCTTTGTAATTTTATTTTACCTCTTCTTAGCAGAGATATGGTTCTGAACAACTTTCTTTAAGAGAGACAACATCATTCTCTTTTGAAAGTCAAGTCTACTTTACGGATGTTATTCTTTGAACTAGTGTCATCATACCTTTTTCCACATAATCCCTCTCATCCAAGATTGCCTTTTGTATTTGGAACGCAGGAGACAGTCTCGTTTTTCTACACAATTATTCTTTCTTTTTCACAATTTAAAAGCCATGACAAGATATTTCAAACTTTAGGTCATCTTTTCATGTTGAAATTTATCAAAGCCTTGTACTTATCATGATGATATTACTTCATAATTCATCAATACTTTGTCACACTTTCAAATATTCGTCAAGGGTTCAGGCAACAGAGTCAAATCATTGTCATCATGGCATTTGAACAACATTTGTAATTGGGACAATCCATACATTTGATTTGTTCAGTTATCGAGAAATCATTGAGCCACTTTAAATTTGTGTGCCAATCATAATATCACCATTGTGTGAGAACACTAACTTCAACAGAAAATCAACATAATCTTCGTGTGAGCCACAAATTATATTTATGTGAGTCACATTACTACATACGAGCTACAGGAGAGAGCGAACCAAAATCATATGTATCATTAATATGAGCACAAGCCACGGCAATGATAAATGCTTCTTTTAATAACGAGCAATAAAAGGGCCACTATAAAGGGATGCCTCATAGGCATATGTGATTTATGTGATCGATTATATATCGAGCCACAATACAATCTTAGTGTATTATAGAAAATTCGATGAGCCACAAAGGTCATTGTTACATAAAAGTAAGTCTCATTAATGCAATGACACTATTGTACAGAGTAATCTCAAAGTCACCATAGATGTCAGTGATCCATCGTAAATCTTAGAGTCAAAGTGAGTCACCAATGTGAATCCATAGCATGTCACAGAGTTTGAAGATAATTCACGAGCCATTCATGATAATCCAAAGTAAAACACATTCAAAATATATATACGAGTTACTTCCATCGTAACAAAGAATAACGAGCTTCATAGGAATATGTTATGAAACTAGCTTCAAGAAAGATAGAAAAGATAGATCAATGCCTTAGAATTCAGCTTCTTCGAGGGGGAAACCTCCTTTACATTACATAAATGAACAATTCTTGGATGATTCAAATGAAAAAACCTCCTTTCTATATATAGGAGTCTAAGGAGTCACAATATAACCAGCCGACCTAATAATAATAATATAAAGCCACAAAAATAACAATAGAGGGATTCTATGGGGCACAATAATAACAATATGGGAGCAATAGGGGCACAACAATATTAATAAGGGCTATAACTACAATAGTAATGGGGTAATCACTAGTATTATAGGGACCCAACATGCCCCTCTCCTTCAAAAAAGTGTTGTCCTCAACGCTTGAGTAGTTCTGGATACTTCTGCATAAAATTCTCATCCTCCATGTGGAATCTTCAGCGGATAAGTTCTTCCACTTGATGAGATACTCTGAAATGGATCAATTTTGTAGTTGTCGAATTCTTGTCTCTATGACTGCTTCCGGTTCCAATATAATTGTTCCTTCCTCGTCAAGTTCTGGCAATATTGTTTGAACTGGGAGCTTGTCGCCTATAACCTTCTTTAAACATGAAACATGGAAAACTGGGTGTAATCGAGAAGTTGCAGGAAGCTCCAATTTGTATGCCATAGTACCAATCTTTTGCAACACCTTGTACGGACCATAATACTTTGGTGATAATTTATTATCCTTCTTAGCTTGCTTGAGGGACATTTGCTTATATGGTTGTAGCCGTAGGAATACCCAATCACCTACACCAAAACTTCTTTCACTGCGATGTTGATCTGCCTGTTGTTCATTCTATTTTGTGCCAACACGAGGTTATCCTTTAAGAGTTGGAGGACTTGTTGTTGATGTTCGATGTGATGTTCCACTGCTTGAACCTTAGAATTTTCTCTTAAATATGAGGTGATGGATGGTGGCTGATACCCATAAAGTGCCATAAATGGGGTCATTTTTTTTGTTGTATGGAAGGAAGTGTTATACCACCATTCAGCCAGAGGCAACCATTTGACCCATTGTGTCCATTTATCAGATACAAATCAACGAAGATATCCTTCCAAACATTTGTTTACTATCTCAGTTTGCCCATCAGATTGAGGATGATAAGATGAGATATGAGCTAATTGAGTACCAAGACAAGAAAATAATTCTGTCCAAAAATTTCCAGTGAAAATGGGATCTCTGTCACTGACAATAATCTTTGGGTTTCCATGTAGCTTTTGAATTGTTTCCATAAATGCAGTAGAAACTGTACTGGCTTTAAATGGATGTGATAATGCACAAAAGTGTGCATACTTGTTAAGTCTGTCAACTACCACCATGATGACACTCTTTCCCTCAGACTTGGGTAAACCTGTGATAAAATCCATTGAAACCTCCTCCCAACGTTGGCTTGGAATGGATAAAGGTTGTAATAGACCCGGTGTCTTAATGTTTTCAACTTTATTTTGTTGGCAAACCAAACATTTCGCCACAAACTTTTGTAAATCTGATTTAAGGCCCTCCCAAAAAAATTCCCTCTTAACCCTGTGGTAAGTTTTTAAAAATCCCGAGTGCCCTCCTAAGGGAGAAGTGTGCAATTCCATAAGAATCTTTTGTTTTAGCTGGGAATTCTTACAGAGGTATAAGCGATCTTTGTACCATAATGAATCATTTTGCCAGCTAAATGTATCACACATACTGGAATCTTGTTGTAGCTTTCGAATAATTGCCCACACTTCTTCGTCATTCTTCCATTCCTCCCTTGCTTCGTTTATCCAATTTGGTTGGATAATAGGAATGGCACACAACAATGCTTCCACATCCTCATCCTTTCTTGAGAGTGCATCTGCCACCACATTTTGCTTCCCTTTTTTGTATATGATTTCAAAATCATAACCCAACATCTTTGTGACCCACTTTTGTTGCTCTTCAGAGGATAATCTTTGTTCTAAAAAGTATTTAAGGCTATCATGATCCGTTTTTACCTTGAAGTGTCTTCCCATTAGGTAGGGTCGCCATTTCTTAAGTGCATGGAGTATTGCCAACATTTCCTTCTCATAAATAGCTTTGTGTAAAAACTTTCCCTTGATTGGACGACTTTCAAAAGCAATGGGTCTTTCATCTTGCATTAGAACAGCACCAATTCCATTTCCTGAAGCATCACATTCCACAATAAAGGTTTTTGTGAAGTCCGGTGTAGCTAAGATCGGTGCTTGGCACATTGCCTCTTAAGATGTCGAAGGCCTTTGTTGTTTCTGGAGTCCATGAAAATGCATCTTTCTTCAATAATGTTGTTAGAGGTGCTGCTATTCTCCCATAATTCTTAACAAACTTGCGATAATACCTTGTCAACCCGAGAAATCCTCGCAGATGTTTTATGGATGTGGATTTTCCATTCCTTAATGGCTTTAATTTTGCTAGGGTCTACCTTAACTCCTTCATGAGATACAATATGACCCAAATATTCCACCTCGTGGACTCCAAAGAAACATTTTGGATCTTTTTGCATATAATTGTTTCTCCTCCAATAGTTGTAGCACCCTGTCAACATGTTTAACATGATCCTTCCAAGACTTGTTGTAGATTAGTATATCATCAAAAAATACTAACACAATTTTCTAAGGAATGGTTTGAAAATTGAATTCATCAAACCTTGAAATGTTGAAGGTGCATTGGTAAGGCCAAAAGGCATGACCAAAAATTCATAATGACCCTCATGAGTTCTAAATGTTGTTTTTTGGAATGTCTTCAATCTTCATTCTGATTTGATGATATCCTAAACGAAGATCCAACTTGGTGAAGTAAATTGATCCATCAATTCATCCAGTAATTCATCAATGACAGGAATGGGAAACTTATCTTTAATAGTGAGCTTGTTGAGCTCCCTATAATCCGGACAGATGCGCCATGATCCATCCTTCTTGTGCACCAATACTACTAGAGTAGAGAAATAACTTTGACTCGGTTGAATTATACCAACCTCTAGCATTTCTACACCATACGTTCAATTTCACTCTTTTGGGCATAGGATATTTGTACGGCCTGATGTTTGGAGGAACACTTCCTGGAATCAGATGAATAGCATGATCATGATCACGCATAGGTGGGAGACCTTTGGGAGTCTCAAATACCTTGGAATGATTTTCTATGACTTTTTGGAGATCTGGAGAAGTAGATGATTCTGATGTGGAAACATCTATCAAACATAATTGTGCAATTACACCTCCTTGTTCTTTTTTTAGAAGCTTTTTCATACCATTAGAGCTTATTATCTTTCCTAATTTCCCTGCAATACCCCTTAATTCAACTTCCTTTCCTTCCGCAGAAAATTTGATGAAAAATTCTTAAAAATTAAAAGCTATTGTACCCAGGGATTGTAGCCATTAGACTCCTAGTACAACATCAGCACCTCCCATTGGAATGGAAAGCATTGGGCTAGTTAATACATATTCTCCCATGGATAGCTTGATATTATGGCACTTTCCAGAGCAATTTATTGTTCCTCAATTTGCAATCATCACTTGACATTATGGTGCTGGATATAGGAAGCAATTCCATTCTTTTGATACCTTACAATGAATAAAATTATGGGTGCTTCCTGAATCAATCAACACTATTACCTTTTTCTTCTTGATTTGTCCTTCTATCTTGATGGTTTGAGGAGTGGTAATTCCAGCCAATGCATTATAATATATGGTCGGATTCATTTCTTCTTTATCTAGGCTTTGTTCTTGGAGTATATCCTCTTCTTTTGACCTTTCTTGCTCCTTTTCTTCTTCCTCTTCACAATCTATGTAGGATAATTTCTTCTCAGCACACTTATGACCTTTAATATATTTGCTATCACAACTGTAACAAAGCCCTTTTGCTCTTTTTTCTTCCAATTGTTGTGGTTTCAACCTTATAGTTTGTGGAAGACTAGGGGCAACAACACTTCCGTCTTTATAATTGTGAGTGGTATGCTTCCTGGTTACCATAATTTTGCTTTCCATTTTTCTTGCTAACCTGAATGCCTTCTCTAATGAATCAGGTTCCCAAAGGCGAACATCATGTTGGATATTATCCTTTAAAGACCCTATGAACACATCAATCCTATGCTCTTCTGGAATATCTTTTACGCTTATGTTAAATTTTTGGAACTCCTCAATGTGCTCCATTATTGAACCCTTTTGTTTGAGACTTATCAATTGACTAAAAAAGTGTTGCTTTTTGTATCCTCATAATGTGCTATCAATTCTTCCGCAAAAATTGGCCAAGTAATAAATTGTTTACGAGAGCAAAGCCATTGATACCATACAAACTAATTTGGTTCCAAATATAAAGTTGCAATACGTACCTTTTGTGTGTTTTGCACATTAATTGAGATCGAAAAATTGTTCCATCTGTAATATCCATGTGTGGGATCCTTGCCATCAAACTTCCTCATATCGATTTTTGGAATATGGTGGGTCTTCGATCCCAATTAGAGTCTATGATATCATGATTAACATTTCTTTTGTCGCATCATGAGTTCCTTTACTACCTTTTCACCATTAGTAAGTATTTCTGTAGAAAATTTGTCAAATCTATCTTCAAATCTGCCATGCCTGTCTTCAAATTTGTGTTCAAATCTATCTTCAAATTGTCCATCTTAGCTTCCATGCCATTCATCTTAGCTTCCACGCCATTTATCTTAGATTCTGTTAAGTTTTGTGAGAGTGACATTTGTTGCACTTGTTCTTGTAATTTTAATATATCATGTAGCGTTTCTTCTTCTTCTTCATGAGTCATGCTAGAGATTTCAGGTTCCTTACTAGGTGTTTGAATTTTCTTTCCTCGGGGCATCAGTTACCGATAATAATGCTCTACTAGCCCTTTGAATTCCTTCAAAATAAATTTTCAAACTAATCTTAAGAAAAAATTTAAAAGAATCTACACTCCTTTTTTTTACTTAGTAGGAGCTCGATATTGCCTCTGATGTATCTATGTACTTTCAGAACATCCAGTTCTGAAATTGCGACCTATGGTAGCCCTCTGTGTCCTCTTTCCAATGCCACTAGTCTGATTCAAATTGGATTCTACAAGGAAGAGTTATGTGAAATATCCCACAGTGACCTGATTATAGACTAGTTCAGTATAGCGAACTTGTACGACGTGCCACGAGTCACTGTTTTAACCTTTAGCTCTGAAAATATATAGAAGAAGCTACAGTCTGTCCTCTTTCTGCGCCTTCTTACAAAATTTCAATACGATGCTCAGAGAAAAAATTATGACGATTTTCCCCAGGTCACCTGTTTGGAATGTAATTAAGGAGTCTGCAAAAATACCAACTTCCTCAGATCATATCTCCGCAAATATAGCGCAAAAAGCTCTGAAATTCGGACCCAAGATTTAGCGTGATGTCTTCTCATATGGGTTTTTTTTTTTTACTTCTGAAACATTGCAAAAAAAATAAAAAAAAAATAAATTAATAAATTAAATTAAATTATAGTGACAATGCCACGATGACCTGTTTGGAGCAGCGAAACCCTAAAATCCAAAGCTTTGATACCAAACGTTATGAAACCAGCTTCAAGAAAGATAGAAAAGATAGATCAATGCCTTAGAATTCAGCCTCTTCGAGGGGGAAACCTCCTTTAATTACATAAATGAACAATTATTAGATGATTCAAATGACAAAACCTCCTTTCTATATATAGGAGTCTAAGGAGTCACAAGATAACCCAACCGACCTAACAATAATAATATAAAGCCACAAAAATTACAATAGAGGGATTCTATGGGGCACAATAATAACAATATGGGGACAATAGGGTCACAACAACATTAATAAGGGGTATAACTACAATAGTAATGGTGTAATCACTAGTATTATAGGGACCCAACAGACTATATGTGAGCCATCGTCTTAGACTATAGTGCCAAGTGTCTGAGCCATGTGAAGATCATTGAATCATAGGGTTAGCACTATAAATCCACCACAGAGATGAAGTGATGCCACTGTAAACATATTTGATCCTTTGATGCTTGATACCACAGAGTGCGTGCTACAGAGGATGTGAGCCTCAGATTTTTTGAATCCATACTTTGTTATATATTGAAAGGACCAAACCACTGCAATGTGCTCATAAAAATATGATTCATTATATAAAAATTGTGATGCATAAGTTGTTGGAAAATGTAACTAGGTTCGGTCTTCATTAAATGTATTTGAATCATCTTGTAATGTACTTGTCAAAGAATAAAGAAAAGAATTTTTATTATTATTATTGTGACTTATTAAAGAATGGGTTTCATGCTTGGGTCACCATATTTTAGGTCAAAGTCCCGATTGACGAATTATAGGATTTATTGTAAGTCAATAGAATCATTGTACTTTTAAAGAGATCTTTCTTTGGCTTTTGAATCATGTAAGAAGTTTTAGTATTGAGTCAAATATAATGTATGTATCCTCCACATCAAGTCAGCCTAGAAGAGATCAAATCAGCCTAAAGGACATCAATTCGACCTCCCTTGAAGCCTATAAATAGAAGCAAGTCGAATTCATTTGGTGCATCTCATCTCAAGCAAGTTTGATATATCTAAGGAAGTCATAGAAGTGCAAAGTGGGTCTATAGAAGCCAAACAAAGTGCAAGTTGGGTGGAGTCTAAAGAGAATAAGAAAAGCAAAATTTTGGTGTCTCTCTCTCTTTGTTTTGTGCCCTAGTTTGGGAGATCGAAGTCTTTTAAGTTTCGTTGATGTCAGAAGTTCCCTGATGTCAGAAGTTGCTACATAATATAAGTTGTTTGAAAAGAGGTAGAAGATATGGGAGGTTGACTTGGTGTGGAGGAAAGGTTTGGTTTTTCTCTAGGATAAAGAATCTCAGAGAATACTATTGAAAGGAAGAGAATTTTGATTTTGTTTTCCCCTCAAGGGGGTTTTTCCCTGGCATAGTGCCTATATGTGTGACCATTGTTTTCTGTGTTTTTGATTTGGTAATTATTTGATGAACTAAAGAAAGAAAATATAAAGAAAACTTAATAAGTAGTCAAGAAAATCACAAGTAATTATCAAGTGTAAGAAAATATTTTTGCCTTTCTGATTTTCTAACATAAGTGAGGCTACTAAGGTTTTAAATGAAACTTTATTTTTTTCCATACAATTCACAGCACAAAGAAATATGAATTCAGTCACTTATGTAGGATGCAGACCATAGTAGACGAATCCATCATTTTTTATTTATTTTTTGTAGTTAGCTTTCGGATAAATCACATTGGCAATGTTTGATGGTCATCGTTTTGAACCTACTAATGAGGTTCGTCTTCAAGACCTTTAAAGACCTACTGATGAGGTTCATCTTTACAAGGTGAAAATTGATCTATCAATATGATTAAATAACATTGAGATGCATCAAGTTCTAGAATTAATCGTTAGGGTAATATTATTTTAACAATAATAACTAGTTTTAGTCAAGAAATTTTAACTAATTTAGTCAATGCGAGATCAGAATCTATAGCTAGAATCTTGTTTAATACACATAATTTATAGAAATTTGTCAATAATATTCACATAGATGCACCAGAATTTGACCCAAATGTGATCTTCAGGCCTTCTATTCTATACCTTAGCTCTAATACCATGTTGGAAAATCGAGAGGCTTGTAGTTTAATTTAGATTTTTCTTTAAATAGTAATTGCTTGTGAAATACGTTAGTTTTTTTAATTAATATTTATCTTGATTCTTTCATCAAACAATTACCATAACATGAACATGAATATCACAAAAACAAAATGAACATAAAATATAGCCTCCATGCCAGGGAAAAACCCCTCTAAGGGTAAAACCCATAAAATTATCTTCTTATAGAATTAGATCGAATGAGATATCCAATACCCATAACCACATAATTTTCCACCTCTAGATTCCAAGTCAAATCTTCCTCCTTTCCAACATATTCATCAGCAAGAGACTAGCAACAAGAGATGTATCAAGAAAGATCTTCCACAAACTCTAGCTCAAAAAGAAATCTTCTCTTTCAAACTTTGTCCTCCACTTCTTCTTTGCCTTCTCTACAATATTTCATACCACAATGTCCAAAATGAGCTCCATATTTCCTCTATTTATAAAATTCATAGGGGGTGTGAATAGACACTTCCATTGGGGAAGGGCCAACATGACATGTAGGCTAACTTGGTCCAAATGTGTAATTTTGGTGTAAATTGTGGTCCAAATATGTAATTGTGGTGTAAATATTTAATTATGTTTAGTCCTATTCTTTTTATTTTTATTTTACAATAGGTCCAAATAGGAATTTGACTCAAAAACTTAGAAGCATGAATAATGTCATGCTTGTTTAGAAAAATGATCCGTAAATTGTCGTGGATATTCCACTAGACAGTTCCTCACAACAAATCTGATAATATTATATTAAAAATCTGAGATTCTACATTATTACAATTTTATTTAATTTATAGTTCTGTAAAATTAACTTTAATTATTGCATGCATGTAAAATTAAATCAAGGAAAAAAATAGAGAACCAAAAAATAAGCTCACACACATAATACACAAGATATGCTCTCTGGGAAACCCTTTTGAAAGAAAACCCAGTTGGAAGGTGAGGTCGCTTCACTCTCTTTCTCTGTCTGGAAATATGGTTGTAGATACAAAGAAGTAATGTTTGCGACCTGTGGGCTGCTACAATGCATAAATCATCTTTGTGTGCTCTACCTCCTATCTCTCCTGGCTATCTTTGTTCAACTATGGAACAAAATTATCTCGAAAGAATGGAATGCAACTTCCTCCTAGTGGCCCGGATATAACACAGTTCGATAGCCTACTAGTGGTTAAGTTTGAATACATCAAATCTTAACTAGAGTTACAAAATAGACTCTTCTAGAGTATTTTACATCACAAAAACATGGCTAGACCATTTTCCATGAATAATGGGGGTTGACGCGGCATCTTCCCGAACTATAGGTGTGAAAATAGGAAAGCCAACTTCTGAGTAGCATAACTTTTGCATGCAGGCTCCGATTGATGTGATTATTGTGTCGTTGGAAATATCTTTATGTGTAGAATAGCATGAAAGGGTTTCTCACTCTAGAAGAAAATTTTCACCCCCCAAAAAATGTCATTTGATGCCTCAAAATGCTCTTGGAAGGTTTCGGACCCTGTTTTTCCAAATTGGGTACCGCCAGTAAAAACGGTCCCGTGAGTTGATTCCTCAACTCTTTCCACAGCAAATGCATCGATATGGATGAAAAAAATATAATGATCCAACTTAGATCACACCTCCCCATTTTGGGAGCTTTTGGTCCCCAAAAGCTTTTACTAAATGAGGTGAGGAAAATTTTCCTCCACCTTCTCTCTGGTGTACCATTTAGCTTTGCCTGGAAGTTGTCCCTTCAACCCAATCTGCCAAAGGTCTTGTCACCCTTGTCTTGTAGTTCTGGACCTCTTCTGCAAAATTGTGTCTTTTGTCGACTTTGCCTAAGCATCTAGTGCCAAATCATCCACAGAAGGTAGGACATGTTCCTCTTCCTCATCTAGCATGGAAGGCTCATAGAGTTTCAAATTATCTACATTTACAACTGAGTAAATGCACATATATGGTGGTAAACTGAGTCGATAGGCATTATCACCTACCTTTTCCAATATCTCAAAGGGACCACATCTTAGAGCCTTGATTTTATTAACAGGCTCATGCAACCTCTCCTTGTTCAACTGTAGCCATACTATGTCTCCCACCTTGAATGATTTCTCTGTTCTGTGTTGATCATGTCTGGCCTTGTACTTCACCTGCAACTTCTGCAGTGTTTCACGTACCTGTAGATGGATCTGCCTAATATTATTTTTCAGTCCTCAAAGCATCTCTTGTAATGTATTCCTTCACTCCTCCTTGGTGCCCATGTGCAATATCCAAAGGTGAAGGTGGAAAAAATCCAAAACAAGTTTCAAATGGGGAATTTCATGTAGAAGTGTGGACCGCTCTTTTATAATAATTTTGCATATATACCAGATTTTCATCCCATGTCTTCGGATGTTTTTGTTTGTAACCCCTCAGAAGTTGGACCAAAGTCCTGTTGACTACTTTTGTCTGCCCATCTATCTATGGATGGAATGTTGTAGATCTATTCAACTTCGTGTCCATCTTCTCCCACAATGTAGTTCAGAATGAAATGATGCTCCTTGGTATCCCAAAGTGTACTCATACCTAACCAAAGAACAAGTTTGTTGCTTCTTGTCCGTTGATGGTCTTTTTACATGGCATCAGAAAACACATCTTGCTGAACCTGTCAACTACCATGAACATGTAGTCATGTCCCTTCTTGGTTGTCAGTAAGCCTCCCACAAATTCCATGGAAATTCTTTCCCAAGGATGAGTAGGTACAGTTAAGGGATGATACATACCTTGTTTCTTGTTGCTAGGCTTGTTGGTACAACAAAGCATGCATCCTCTTATGAACCTAGATACTTGTTCTTGCATCTTGGGCCAATACACATACCTCTACAAGTTAGCCACAGTCTTCCCTACACCAAATTTCCCTGCAACCTTGGAGGTGTGAGCCTCTCTAATAAGTTGCAAATGCTCACCTTTAAGAACACATAGCTTAGCCAACCTGTAGAGTAACTCATCCTAGAGATGGTAGTCAATGGTGTTGTCGCCATCGTGCACATGACTCTGACTCTGCAACTGCTGATACACCTCCTTGAAGTCCTCATCTTCTGAATATGCCTCTCTGTATGCATCATGGGTGAATGGCTCCATGTGCATAAGAGTCCCCAAAGCTGTAATCTTTGATTTGGGTGGCCTTGAAAGCATATCGTCCAACTCGTTTATGTTTCCCTTCTTATACTTGATCACCAAATGAACTATTGTAAAAACCCCATCCATTTGTAATGTCTGGTGTGTTGTAACTTATTATGGGCCTGCAGGTACTGTAACAACTAGTGATCCGTGTGAATTATTGTCTCATTTCCCATTAGACAGTGCTTCCACTTCTTCACAACTTGCACCATGGCATAGAGCTCCTTATCGTAGGTAGGGAAGTTAATAAGTTCCCCATGAAATACTTCAGAATGGTCGCAAACAGGGCTTCCTCCTTGCATCAAGACAACTCCCATAGCATACCCACTCACATCTGTTTTCACTTTGAAGGGTCGTTGTAAGTTTGGTAATGCCAAAACCGGTGCTTCACTACTCTTATTCTTTAACTCATCGAATGCCTTTTGTAGCCCCTTTCCCCACTGGAAACTCTTTCCACTTGTTGTTATGGCATGAAGCGATGTTGCTACCACTGAAAACGAGGTTATGAATTTCCTCAAGTACTGTGTTGCTCTAATTGAACTCCTAACCTCAGTGACATTAGTAGGCACCGACCATTTCATGATGGCCTCAATCTTGGAAGGATCTATCTTCAATTCTCCTCCACCAATCACATATCCCAAATACACTAAGGACTATTGCGCAACCTCGCACTTCTTGAGATTTGCTAGTAGTTTGTGCTTCTTCAATGTTTCTAGCACCTGCATCAAATGTGAAATATGATCTTCTCAGGTAGCACTATATACCAGTATATCATCCAAATAGACAATAACAAATGAATCTATAAAAGGGCATAGTACATCATTCATTAATCTCATAAATATAGTTGGTGCATTACATAGGCCAAATGGAATAACTAACCACTCATACAAACCTTGCCTGGTTTTGAAGGTGCTCTTCCATGTATCTTCTTCTTTGACTCGAACCTGGTGATATCCAGACTTCAAGTACAACTTGGTGAAATACTTTGTTTGCTACAATTGATCTAAAATATCGTCTATCCTGGGTAGGGGGTATCTATTATTGAGTGTGATTTTATTCAACGCCTTGTAATCTATACACATCTGCCAAGTCCTATCCTTATTTGGCACAATGATGATGGGTGACCCACATGATGATGTACTCGGTCAAATGAAACCCTGTTGCAGCAGCTGCTACAACTGTTTCTTCGCCTCACTTTCTTCTATAACAGACTACCTGTACAACCCAATATTTGGCAATGGAGAGTCTGGCAATAGCTAGATCTCGATCTCCACTTATCTCTTAGGGGGTAGCCCTTTAGGATCTCTAAACACATCCTTGTATGCCTGTAACAACTCCTCCAATTGTTTTTTTGTTTCTTAGTAAAACCCTCTAGGGATGTCTTGCCTCTTATTGACTCCTCTACAAACTGATTTTCTCTTAAAAACAATAAAACATACTTCTTTTTGGAACTGATCAATTACTTGGCTTGGTTGGCACTTACCAGTGAAATTTTCGACTTGCCTTTGTGCGCATTAATGATGAATACCATCCTTGATGAACCGGTATTGGTTAACTCTCCTCCTGAATATTTCATCACGCATATACATTTATGGAATCTCAAACATGACTCCACATACATCAAGGGGAACCACATCCAGATCTACTTCATCAATAAAATCAACACTAATAGAAAATCTAATTTTAAAATGTTTTGTTACATTCATCTCTACATCCTTATGTACCCATCCTAGTGGATATGGGTTTGGATGATCACGAACTTCTAGCCCCAACTTCTTGATCAGATTTGTTGCAATGAGATTTGCCTACAATCCTGAGTCAAACAGAGCATCAATCTTCATCTTCTTGACTTGTATCTTTACATGGAAGATTTTGGTCATTTGTTTATCTTCCTGTTGTTGAAGGCTACTCATATTCACCTCCTTCTGCACTGACATACAGACAATCTTCTCATCCATGTCCAAGTTGTTTTCAACTTGGTTTCTCGAATTAGTGGCCATGATATTCTTCTTCTTATTTCTTTCTTCTTGTTCTTTGGGTTTAGCTCTAGATGCAACTTCCAACACTTCTCCTCTGTATGGTTATCAATGTTGCAGTGGTTTCTAGGATATTTGCCCTAGTCTGTTGTGGCTATCGTCTTTTTATATTTTCCCCCTTTTTTCTTCTTCTTCCCATCCTTAGAAGCGTCGTGTTGATCCTTTTTCTTCGATCCACTTGATTGCGATCTTTCCAGGCCTATGTTTTCTAGGAACTGTGTATGTACACAAGCCTTGTCCACTGTTTTGGGCTTGAATAGCATCACTTGCTCACGCAAATGACGATGCAAACCCCCCAAATACTTGAGGAGTACATCTGGGTTCTTTGGAGAGATACCCAACATTATAGCCATCTTTCTGAATTCTGTAGTGTACTCCTGCATGCTTTGGCCCGACTTTTACCTGAAGTAATGCCACCGGATCCATTGGTCTTCCACGTACCCATTGAGATAAAACTGTGACTTAATGAGAGTTTTCAAATCTTCCCACTTAGTCACTGGAGGTTCTCCCTCTAACCTCAGGGTTTCCATGTGGCTCTCCCACCAAGTCAGTGCAAGGCCCTCCAATTTCAACTGCGTCAAGGAGATCTTTTGCCCTTCCTCGATTTGATGGACATTGAAATAAACTTCCAGTTGCTACAACCAGTGGCTCAGCTTCGGAGCATCGATCTCATCGTGGTATGGCTTGATATCAACTTTTTCTTCCACTTTAAACATGGATTGGTTCACGACACTCGAACTGGGTTGATCTTTTCCAGGTTCTTTCTTGGGTTGATTATCCGCGTCTTCTCGATCTCTTGATCCCCCTTCTAATTTTTCCTATGCATTCGAACCCCCTTCTTCTCCAAATATCCCCAGGTTATTGCTTAGGGCCTCCATGAGGAGGTTTAAATTGTGTTTTATATCTGTGACTTGTTCTTCAAGCTGCAAAAACTTCACCTTTGCAGGATCACGAAGTTCATTTACAGATTTGTCACCCATGATTAGGGTTTTACGATTTTCGACCTCTCCAATTTAGATCCTTGCAATCTCCAAAAAATACCCAAATAAACCTTCTCTGATACCAAATGATCTGTAAACTGCTGTGGATATTCCACTGGACAGTTCATGACAACAGATCTGATAATATTATATTAAAAATCTAAGATTCTACACTATTATAGTTTTATTTAATTTCTAGATCTATAAAATTAACTGTATTTAGTGCATGCATGTAAAAGTAAATCAATCAGAAAAGTAGAGAACGAAAAAATAAGCTCACACACATAATACGCAAGATATGTTCTTTGAGAAACCCTTTCAGGAGAAAACCCAGCTGGAAGGTAAGGTCGCTTTGCTCTCTTTATCTGTCTAGAAATATGGCTGCAAATACAAAGAAATAATGTTTGTGGCCCATGGGCTGCTACAATGCAGAAATCTTATCTATGTGCTCTACCTCCTATCTCTCCTGGCTATCTTTGCTCAACTATGGAACAAAATTCTCTCGAAATAAAGGAATGTCTCTTCCTCCTAGTGGCCCCATTATAACACAGCTCGATAGCCTACTAGTGGTTAAGTTTGACTACATCAACTCTTAACTAAAGTTACAAAATAGATTCTTATAGAGTCTTTTACATCACAAACACGTGGCTATCTGCTCTTCCATGAATAATGGGGTCTGACGCAGCATCCTTCCGAACTATAGGTGTGAAAACAGGAAGTTCAACTTCTGAGTGGCATAACTTTTGCGTACGGACTCTAATTGACACGATTCTTGTGCTATTGGAAAGCTCTCTGTGTGTAGAATATCATGAAAAGGTGTCGCACTAAAGCAGCAAAGTTTTACCCCCCAAAAATGTCGTTTGATGCATCAAAACACCCCTGGAAGGTTTCGGACATTGTTTTTCCAAACTAAGTCCTGCCAGTGAAAATGGTCCTGTGAGTTGATTCCTCCATTTTTTATCTCCAAATGCATCGAGATGGATGACAAACAATATAATGATCCAATTGGGATCAAAAAATAATAATAATTTTCTTTTCTTTTCTTTTTCTTTTTACACAAAATACATAATGTTATAAATTAGGAAACTGAAACTAGATACATTCTCCAACAGCACTGGCATTACTCTAAATGTAAGCCACTTGTGTATATTTTAGATGTCGCATATACTTGCATTCATGATGAAAAAAGGAAATCTTTATAGCCTAAAGGTAAGAAGTGTATTTTTGCTGGATATTATGAAGATGTGAAAGATTATAGACTTATTCAACCTAAATCCAATGAAATAATTATTGGAAGATATGTTAAATTTGATGAAAATCTCTTGGCCTATGAACCTACTTTGGTAGTTATGCCTTCCTTGGAATACAATCCATCTTTGGAATGTGTGTCACCTTCTATTCCTATTTTGGTTTCTCCTTCAAATTATGACAATAAAAATGAAAATCGCCTTTGCTTGCCCAGCTTCCTCAAGATGATTCCATTGAACATGAACCTACACTAGCACCACAACGTCCCAGAGGAGCTTGTTCAACATGACAAGTAGTTAGTGATCTTACTGTTGATCCTATAGATCAATGTCATACTCATTCACAATTTCAATGAGCCTCCTCTATTTTGGCTCAAGTTTTTTAAATTCATGATCCAGAATCCTTCGTAGAAGTTTCAATCCATCTTGATTGAGAAACAAGAATGCATGAAGAGTATCGTTCCATGATGGCAAATGATACTTGGGAACTTGTACCTCTTCTAAAAGGAAGAAAATTTGTCAGATGTAAATGGGTGTACACAACTAAGTATTCATTATATGGAAGTGTTGAAACACATAAGGCGTAGTTATTTGTTAAAGGATTCTCTCAAGTTGAAAGAATTGACTACAATGAAATGTTTTCCTCGGTTGCCAAAATAATTTCATCTTGTTCAATCACTTGTAGCCTCACATGGATGGGAGGTCCATTATATGGATGTTAATTCCACTTTCTTGTGTGGAGATCTATAAGAATAAATCATGGAACAACCTCTTAACTATGTTCAGAGTGACTCCAACCTTTTTTTCCACGCTAAGAAATATTGTTGTGGTCTTAGACAAGCTCCTCAAGCTTGGTATGCAAAAAATGGATAGCATTCATCTTGACATCGACTTCTCTAGATGACATTATAACCCTAATGTCTACACCAAGAAAGTAGGAAATCATCTTATGATCCTTGTCCTTTATGTTGGTGACCTAATCCTCACTAGTGATCCTCAACTTTTAACCCATGAAATTAAGACTTAAGAAGAAGTTTGAAGTGATAGACTTAGGCTATTTACATTATTTTCTTAGCCTTGAAGTATTGCAAACCAAGGAAGGAACTTCTCTTTCCTAATCTAGGTATGCATGTGATGGTCTTTGTCATTTTCACATGGAAAATTATAAACCATCCCCTTCTCCCTTTCAATCTATAGTCAAATTTGTTGTCACCTACACTACACCCAAATTTGATGTCGCTTTGTACCATCAGTTAGTTGGTATCCTATTATATTCGACTCATATTGTTCCTAATACGTCCTTTTTTGTTGATCTTGTTTCTGAGTATATGCAAACATCTCGTAAAAGTCATTGGAAATCAGTGAAAATTATACTTTGGTATATCTAGGGTACAGTTCAGTGTGGGATACATTATAGTTCAAAGAGGACTCCTTTGTTGGTTGGTTTCACTAATTCAATTTGGGTTATCAACCTTGATGATCGGAAGTCTAGTACAAGTTATTTTTTCAGTCTTGGTTTTGAACTTGTCACTTGGGCTTGTAAAAGGCAACAATCTATTTCTCTTTCTTCGGTAGAAACAGAGTGTCAAGTAGTGGTTAATGAAGTTAAGAAGTATTGTAGCTTATACAAATCCTTTCATAGTTTGGATTAGCATTCAACCACCCTCTGATGTGACAACCAGAGTGGCATCGAGATCACCAAATATATAGTTCAACATCGACACAACAAACACATTGAGCTACAAATGCACTTCATCAGAAGGGTTATTCAACATCAATTTATAGATGTTATCTTATGCCCTACAAATGATAAGTTGCAAATATTTTCATAGTCTCTTATTGAGGGGAAGTTTTCTAAACTTTTATCTATGTTAGGAGTTCAAGAAAGTTGTCATAAGGAGGGATAAACACTAATGCCTCCTTCCTTATCTTATTATGTCACCTTTATAAGTCCATCAATCCTATCCCAAGTTATACTTCAAGGGGGATGTTAGGATATTTAGACACCTAGGAGTTAGTTAAGCTCAACTTCGTCTAATGTGTTTATTATGTAAAAATGTGTTTCTTAGTGTGTTTCTTTAGCGTGCATTAGTTGCATTGTAATCAAATGGTCATGATATTTTCTAAACATAGAGCGGTCCAATGAATCATATTCTCCTCGATACTAATATCTATCAATTCATGGCTTAGCACATGATTGGCCTATGGTCTTTATTTAAAGAGTATGGTGGGTTATTTCTGAGCCCCACGCCTTGAATTTGGATGGGTTCCCTTGTGTTTATCTTGGTATGGGTCTCTATCTCCAATGACACAACCTGGGTATCATTATTTTCCATTAGACTTACAATCCACTACACATTTTATGACCTCTTGTCAACTCATTGGCTTTATCCTCTAGGATAATTGTTACAACTACATCATGCACTTTATCATTCAAGTATTTATTTGACTTCCTAACATTCCTTTGGCTTATTTGTTTAATGCCTTATATGTACCCTTTAATATTTGTTCTTTTTTGAACTCGTGGTCTATGTTCTTGGTGGACCTGTGGTTGATTGCTTGTAAGCATAGAGGGTGATACATTATTTTATACCACCTTCGCATTGAAACCTTGTCTCATTTTCAGCTTTGCAATGCATCCCGGTAAGTGTTATTTCACTCCCATACATCATTGGATATGTATTTGTCTTGATCTCTTTGATTCTCAATGGCATGCATTGACTTGTTCATGTTTGGTTATCAATTGACATGACCTATTATTCTAATTGTATGTGATATGTTGATCCTACTGATCTTCAACCATTCCTAAGATTCAAGCCTTATTTTATCTTATTAGACCAACATATACCTTGGAATGTGTTTTCCCATTTAGGCTTATCCATAAACTTTGGATACCATACTCATCCACTTGACAAGAATTTGAATATGCATTTTCCTTTTCATCTATGTAAAGAATAACATACCTCCACTTTTTTTATTATATAGATGAGGATTTCAAAAGGCTTCAAAAGGTTAATTGGAATTAACCAAGCCACAAATTGATTATACTATCTGCATTATGAATGAAAAATAGTAATTATTTTTATGCATCTGAAATATATTGGATCCTTGTTTGAGAAAGCCACATTAGACGAAACTCCTCGCCAAACAAGAGTTCTCGAGCATTGGTTCATAATAAGGATAGGAAATGACTAATTTGTATGCCTATCAAGCCTCAAACAAAATCATGACTAAGAACTAGTGCCCAATCCCTTAATTAATGATATGTTTAATCAACACTATATACCAAATGCCTTTATACAATAACATTAGATATGCTTAAGTGATATTTGCAATCACAAATAGGTTCACGAAATCCTAAATCAAATTAATAAAAATAAGCTAGGAGACTATATTGTGAACCTA
The DNA here is from genome assembly GCA_000404065.3 of Pinus taeda. Lineage (NCBI taxonomy): Eukaryota > Viridiplantae > Streptophyta > Pinopsida > Pinales > Pinaceae > Pinus > Pinus taeda. The sequence goes on along the minus strand of APFE030272667.1, from coordinate 200,974 downwards.
AACTTCAATCTTAAACAAATCTCTAAATCACCTTGAGTTTTTTATTTCCTACCTTTTTAATCTATGCTATAAAAAATAGTATAATAACCTGGAAATCTCATTTTCTAGTCAAACTTTCATTCATTTGATTTGTTAATGCAACTTACCCAAACTCAAAATCAACTTCAACTTAAACCTTATTTAGTTTGATATTTAATTAGTTTCAACTAAATAATCAAATGATAATATAGATAACCTACAAAGGAAAAAAAAAAAAATTAAACTTATTTTCACTTGTGTAATTTCAATTCAAATAATTGTTGCTGCAATGCAATGTTAGTCTTTCCCTTGTGTACTTTTAAATTTAATTATCTCACCCATCTAATTTTAATTCAAAAATTTGTTTAATTATCTTATTCATTTTAATTTTAACTGAAATATTGATCTAATTATATCATTCATTTAATTTAAATGTATTTAGTTTTATTTACAAAAATATATGAAGGCTGAAGTGAAAGAATGATCATAAAAAATAATTTATGATGAATTTAAAACAGTATTGCAAATATCTTTGATTCCTTGAAATATTTTTAATTCTTTCCAAAAAAATTATGTTAGCTTATTTGTCAAATATTTTTTTAATCCTTCATGTCTAATATTATTTTTGTTCATCAATAATATAGTCCCTAAGCCCCTAGGGGTGCCGCATGTTGGCCAGCGAATGCACAGATAAGGCATTCATGCCGCTGTGAAGGTCACAAGTTCAAACCCCGTCTTACCCATGCGTTGTGCTCAGGGGTGGTGCAAGGGATCGACCCCTTGTCACACGAATACGAGAACTAGCGTGTTACCAATTCCACCACACACACACAGATATATTCCCTAAATGATATTTAGAGAAGCCGTCAGGGATCGACCCCGTGTCACACACACATATATTCCCTAAATAATATTTAAGGAAGCCATCGGGGATCGACCCCGTGTCACACAAGTACGAGAGCCAGCGTGTTGCCGATTCCACCCCCCCACACATTCCCTAAATAATATTTACAATATTGATTGGAATTTATTTTTACTAATAAAACCTATTTAGTCAAATTTACGTTATTCAATTTGGCCTCAAATATTTGTTTACCCAATATTAACATTACCCGTCAGATTTAAATTTAATTTGTCTTATTCATTTCTTTAAGCTAAAGATTTACTTGTCTTATTCATTTATTTAAACTAAAGTGTCCATATCCTTACATATGGACAAGATAGGAAACACATGGATGGGTTATTAACTGCCACCTCCAAAGCCAGTCACCCATTAGCATGGAATTTTCCCAAAAACATTCCAGGTGGAACATAGTGACTCAAAAAGACGGACTTAAAAAATAGTGTTTAACAGCCTATATCTAGCTTCCATATATAGATTCTTCTTTGGAAAAAGAAACAAGGTCTGAAAAAAATTGAAACCCAAACCAAATTATTACGCAGGTGGAGTATGTAGTTGTGTTGCTATCTCTCACTTTCCAGTAGAGTTTTCACATGCCAGCTGCTTCATCTGGACCCTGGGTTGGTTGATCCTACTCCAAGAAAATATGATTAGCCGAAATACCCTCCTCTAGTCTTTTCCCCTGTTGCCTTGTTGCTTCCTTGGTGAGTAGTAGTATTATAAAACTCACTCCATGAACAATATGTATTAGCTCGAATTTCCTTTAAAAAATTCCGAGTGTGCAGGATGTCCTCCTGAAGTGCATGATGCTTTCCCAGTGCTTGGGTTACTATAGTCTTGGTAGTCCTATACAACTCAAAAACTCTGTAAAATTTGGTTTCTCTCATCCTAAAATAGACTAGTTCCATGACCCAATCCTCAACCTCTTTCATGATTTGCTTCCGAACAAGTTGCTACATTTCTCCACCACCTCAATCTCTATTTCTTCCAATAGTTGTTGTGCCTTCCTCAAGGCACACGTGCGATACCTGTGCTCCGCCGCCGCCACCTCACGCTTTGTTTTGGTTGTGTGAGGTACGTGCTATGGCGACGGCAGGGTAGTTGTTCTCACATGTCCTCTTTTCTTCTCAACTGCGTGAACTAGGCTCGTTCCCTTAACCATGGTGTTCCTCTTTCCCAGAGATGTCAATTGACAAGTTTAACTCCACCCAAATACAAATCTGCCACAGGAATGCGAACCACAGTGCCTATTGAGGTCAGAGCTCATCCCTGTGATGAATTCCTAATGCTCGGGAACTTGAGCTACTCCCAAATCTAGTACTACACCCTCTGAAATCCCCTTGTGAGGGGCTCTTACAAACAATAACTGCTCCGGCCAAGGCCAGTGAAGTGATGCACAGTATAACCACTACTCAAAAGATAAATGGAAAACCACAAAATTACATGACATATATACCCCGGTGCCAGCTAGTTCACTCTCCTGTAGATGAGTGTCGGGCTTGTTCGTGCTCCCCCTGATTGTTACTACGTCTCTCGTACCTGATTGATCTTTTTCATGACCATCAAACCTTCGCTCCCTCCAAATTTCATGATTTCCAATGCCCCTCATCATCTGAATTTCACTCTCCTGTAGAATGAGTGTTGTGCTGCTCTTGCTCGTTCATTCTCCTGTAGAATGAGTTTTAGGCTTGTTCATGCTCCCCTTGATTGTTACGAAGTCTCTCGTCCCTGACTAATCTTTTTCATGACCATCAACCTTCGCTCCCTCCAGATTCATGATTTCCAATGCCCCTCATCAATCTGAATTTCAGATTGGCTTTTTATTTGTTTCCATGACCAGGCTCTATTGCAGATCGCCCGGGGCTGTTCGCACTCCTTATTATGAATCTTCATGGACTGGCTGCATACCAACCCCACTTCTAATACCGAGAAGGAGTGACGTGGGTAGCTTGGCAAAGAGCCAGAGGGTTGACACGCAAGGGCTGTCACCTCTTCCCCTCCCCACTGTCATCACCCCACCCAGAATTGTCTTATTCATTTGAAGCCAAAGAGTAACCACAAAATGTAAATTTATTAAATTTTAAATTTGAATTCACTATTAAAACATATTTAGTGTAACTCGTCGAAAATCAAAATCAATGTTGTCAATCTTTTTTCATTTTTTTTGTCATTTTTTTAATTAGGTTGAGTCTAGGTCAAACTAGCCTGTTTATTGGATGGAAGAAGAACTACCAAACCACAATGGAATGCTTATCACCATCATTGTGCGAAGCTAAATCGAGCTTGGATGCTCTTTGAGATACATTTAATCATCCAAAGTGGCTTCCATCCTCAACCCTCCCCATGAAATTTGAACCTGAGACTTAGTAAGAACTAAAACCCCACACAAACCAACTGGCCTACACACTTAAGAGTAAAATCAACCTTATCCTTGGCCTACTTTGAAATTTGATCATCAGAGGAAAGGAATCAACCTCTGCTGGTACGCTTTATGCATGAAGATAGGTTTTATACATGAAGAAGCAGAAGATGGTGTGAGCTCTTCCTGTTTGTTTGTCAAGTACCTATTCCAATTCATTTCACTAGAAAAAGGGTCTTACGATAGATTAGCTAGTTAACTCAAACATTTGTCTATGTAAAATGACTGAAAATGGAATAGCGATCATGAAAGGTAAATTTTCTGAATCAAAAGTTAAACTTTGGTCAGTGCAACTTATTCAAAATCAAAGTAAACCTCACCCTTATGTATCTCACTCACGACAGTAACAATGAGTTACCAGTGTCCATGACTATTCGGAGGTACAATGCTTGTAAAGTGCAAATAAACTTTGCTGGAGCACCATATTAAAGAATACTTGTGCTTACATCCATTCATTCATTTTCCAGGTATGATGTCTCTGTTATCTTTTTGGTGGTATTCATGTCTAATGTGCATGTTACTTTGCATTGCAGCTTTTTCTTTGTTTTATGCTTTAATTTTTAATGTCAATTCACTTATAGGATCCCTTTCAAGTTGGGGATCTTGTTTTTATCACCTTTTAATTGAGAAAGCATGTGCAAGTGCTTTTTATTTTTAACTTAAACCCCGCAATTCATGTCGCAGTGTCTTGTGACCCAATGTTGCATACGTTAGACTTGCAGAGAAGTTGGTCTGCGTCATTTATATCGGTGACTACTCGGTAAATAATTCATATAGCTTGACTCGGGAAAGAATGATAAACGAGTAGTGCCATCTGGCTCCCAATCTCATCAAACAACCATTGTTACTGTAGCATTTAAATGATACTTGACATTGATATGGAGACTTTCATTGCAACACACTAAATTTAAGGCTATAGAGTTCAAGCAACTCGTTTTTCTGGACGGAAATCAAAATAACTTACAAGTTCTCTCTTTCCTTGTCCCTCTCAATAGCTGTATCTCACAGTTCCAAGCAGTACAACATAGATCTCTTAGTTCCTCTGAATGCGAGAACAGTCAAGCATGTTGATCAGGTATTAATAATAGTTTAAATGAAGTCAACGACTGACGGATATTGGAATCTCAATAATTTAATACCAGAACCATGTAGTAGCTAATTACCTTCATCCTTGCAAAGGGAGGTGCATTGGAAAATCTTGAGACAAATTTTCACCAACAATTTAAAAAAAATCAAGCCTTTGGGCCAGTTACATTGAGCATAGCTCATTGGTAGGGAAGATAAATACATATGGGAAAGCGCTCAGCTTTTGACAGCATAAGCTCCATGAAACTATTGAGATTCAATGCATGCACCCCCTTTCCCCCACCTCCACCCTTCAGAAGATCTTTAAGGCCCAAATATACAGTAGCTGATCTCTTTGGCATGGTGAACATATATATGAGAAAAAAATCCTTAGCATCATAATGGTGCTTTAAGAGGACAACACTCACCCACTGTTGAGAAACCACGTAAGAATTAAACAAGGTCCTCTTCAACTGAAAACTCCAGAGGTAGGTTACCGGCCAGTTATTATTTTGTCAGCTGCAGCATCAGTTTCAGAGCACCTCTAAAAGGAGAGGATCACCCAAAGACATTGCTTTAAGCAATCGCACAAAATCAGACTCATTTGACACCTTCCAAGGGTTCACAGCATGCACTTCCGCTGAATAATAGCTCAAAGAATTAGAAGCTTCACCTCTCTTATATATAGTCTTGCTTAGGGCATCAGGATCAAACTTATCAGGTGTCTCCATTGAAAGGAAAAACAGAGGTACTGCAATCTCATGGTGAAGGCTTAAATCACCAACGAGAGAAACAAGATCTACAAAGTCTCCAACAAACTGTCGAGGAACATAAAATATTTCAGAACTGCAGACCACAAAACTTTTCTCATCCATGCTTTCTCTGTATTTAATCTGAAAGTGGACAGGCAACTCATTCAGAACCTTCTTAATAATTTCTCGACCACCATTTTTGAAATACCATTCCGTGTTATTGGAATCTATATTCGCTGTTGCCCAAGATGAAGAAACCTGATGCAGTACATATCGCACAATCAATAAGAAACAACCTGACTTTTACAACACAGCAACCAAAGGAAAATCAAAAGCAAATATCAATTTCAAAGAGACTGGAAGAGAGAAAACAATAAATAAAACCTTATGTGTAATCCACAGCCTGGTTTTATCAGCTTGGAGGAGATTCCAGTAGTTGAGTATTGTGTCATCCCTGAGAAACATAAATCCATCTGCATTTGCGTACCTTTCAAATATTTTAGGTAGGACTCTGCAAATACAGAGAATCCCACTCAGTGTATATACTATATCATAGCATCCATGATGAAAAATCTTTGCCACTGACTTCACATATTATTAGTCTAGCCTGCATGAAATGTATTAAGCACAAACAATCACCCTAAACAAAGTCTTTCAGTAGAAATCACATAAGAAAAATTATGTCTCTACATTGCTCTTTATTTAAGCCTTTGCCATCGTCTGCCTCTTCATCTGGTCCTGATGATGAACCACACTTGTTGGTTCGAAACGCGTCGGCCAAAAATTTCTCTTATGTGATTTCTGCCGAAAGACTTTGCTTAATTCATTATGGATCACAGAAGCTTGAATACAGAAATCTCCCTAATGTTAAACAAACAAAGGCTACTTTATGTGCGAAACAATTCACAAGTAACCAACACAATTTAGAGGGCTATATTAAATAAGAATATAAGAAGCAACATATTTTGTTGGGTATTCTTGATTTCAAGGAATTTGGGCCTCAGTCATAAACCAACGATCAGAATAAAGTTTACAACAGAGAAAAGACAAACCACCAGAGTGGACATTGGGTTACTGGATATTTAGCAAGAATCTAGACTTCGCAAAAAGTATCAGCAAACCCTACAAACCATTACAATAGAGGAAACACAGCCTTCGATCATAAAAAGAAATGAAATCACAATAGATAAGCAATATATGCCTGGAGAGGAGTGAGACGAGGCCAAGGATCCAATGATCATTTTCCACATTCTCTAAGCATGGCTGTTATAATCTTATATTATGGAAAGGCCGAAGTCCTCTCTCCCCAAATACTTTCAAATTAGCAACTTAAACCATGAATTCCGCTTCCAAATCCCTACCATTTCTACAAAAGCAACAAGTTTACCATCATATAGTCCCTAATCTTGAGTGATCTGCACAAACGTTCTTTTTCTAAGACCACAAAAAAAGTTAAACTTCCGCCATGACCAAGTCCCTACTGACTTGTAGAATCTGAAATTAACAGCATATGTGCAGCCGACAACAGAATGTACATGCAAACATACTTATATTTACACCGATAGGCATCTCTTCTTGAAAATGGTCATGCCAACTTTCGTCTACCCTTTTTGTCTTGTGATGACATCTGTCCAAAATTTGATTGGTCCAATAATTTTTAACTGTTATGCAGCCTGCGGGAAGGGTGGCGATTCTTACTTCGGTTTAATTATTACTGCTGGATTCTTCTTTGCATTTGCACTGGAGTTTCAGTGGTCACAAACCCAATGATGGTTAGCTCGCAAGCACATTTGACTTAGCAGTCCATGGAGTCTCTCTTATATTCAGTTTTCAGTATTTCTATTATCTGCAGAATTAAAAATTTTATCTCTAACATCACACAACTTGATCAGAGATCCAGATTGTCCTATATTTATTTTGATTTTCTGCTGCAGCTGCCATTCTCAGTACACTGAATTCAAATTGGGGAAACACGGCGCCACAAAGTTGGAGCGATTTTGAACCCTGAGGGTCTCAATGGGTTGGGGTCACTTGCACGAACTCCGGGCAAATACTTTCACTGTCAGGATCCCCTTCTCAACTTGTGAATTGTTATTTATGTGACAACCTTTATATCAAGCTATTTTCACATGTCTGAGATTGTGTTTCGTTAATTTTCCTTTTCATGGGTGGAGTTTCTATCAATAATAGGGATACCTCGTTCAATGCCTAAAATTTATAAAGATAATTTGTCTGGACTTCAATTTCCACTGCCTGTGCATGGCTGCAATTTCCCATACGACTACAAAGGTTGAATGGCTACCAGTAATGTAGGTACCTTGTTAAATGTCCAAATTCTCACATTTTGATTAAGGATCCATATGCACATTTAGTTGGGCTTTGGTCTGGAGTTATGCTATAAAGGATTTGTCTCAGAATTAATAATCCTGTACAGGACACTGTCAGCCATGAAGCTTCAGGGAAATCTTACACCTCATAACAGTCATCTTACTGAACTCCAAACACTGCAAGTCACTTATGTCTTATAGAAAAGATATATGAATGAGTCTAATGTATTGCTAAGTTCATCCATGAATCTTCTCTGGGCACACTGCAGGGATTTATCATACAACGGGCAGTTGATTGTAGTCCCAAGGTTACTCAGGAGCGGAAATGAAAACAGGGAGTGGGAGAGGGAGTAGGGGCGACATTTTCATAAGCTCCCGGTTCGGGAGCGAATTTTTATATAATATATATATATTTTTTTATATTTTGATGCATATATGTCAACAAAAGCATGTAGAATGATGAGTTAGATATAAAAAGCATAAAAACATAGATTGAACCATACAACATCAATCATCTAGAAGTTATAATCTTCATCAACCACGTCCAAAAGTTAGTAACATACAACATATCGAGTCTTATGATTCATCAATCTTAAAGTTTCAACCTTTCAAAATTCAATATATAACATTTATCATCATTGATCACCAAAGTTGTACTTGTAAGCTAAGTGTAACCATTACAACGAAGAATATCTAATATGAAATGAAATGTTATAAAATTAAATGAAATGAAACAACTTTCAACTTTCACAAAGCATCATATTCATAATTCATTACCAATGAGTTATAATTGCCAACTTCAAACTTAAATTGTCATATATTGTTTACAAAAAATATCATAATAAATATGAAAGAGTCAACAGTTATAAAAACTACTAGAAACTAGACGAGACAAGTAAATCTATTATCTATTGCTAATGCTTGGGCCTCTTGCCGCCACGAGAAATGTCTAATTTTTAGTCTTATTGGAAAATCAGGATCTTTGTCATTAACATCACCCTCTAAGCATTAACACAAGATAGAAAAACACAGCATGTCAAGTCAAGATTTTGTTTGAGTGATGGGCACATTTTCAGTAGGGTCGTGATAGAGGCGTTTGACAACCAATGTCACGAACATCAAGATACATAGAGGGATTGGTTCTCTTGATTAAATATGAGTTCCATACCCTAATACGTGACAAAATTCAATGGAAACATTGCAATCCCCCCAATCCTGAAATCCTGAAAAACTGATAACTCTGCTGGATTTTGAATGAGATCTAAAACCCTACTTTCTCCATATGAAATCCAATGAGATCGGAACCACTCTCAAACATCCTGAGTCATTTCATGGTAATGTTAAAAATTTAAGACATTACCATGAATCGCATATCAATACTAGGGCCATAGGTTTGATCATTAGGTTGCCCACTCAAAAATTATTTGTTTCTTTGAAAAAAATTGCATTTGGACTGCAAAAAAAAATTGCAAAAAAGGCTAGGGAGCAAAAATTTCGCTCCCAGGATCGCTCCCGAAATTCGCTCCCTACGAGAGCGATTTTGGGAGCGCGCTCTGCAAGCGGGTTTGAGGGGGGGAGCCACTCCAATGCAACCCTGGAGTGGACCGCTTCCACATACCATAGGCAGCTAGAACAACCTGCAAAGCCTATGAGTGTACTAACCTAACTCATCATCAAGTATTAAAGTAGTGGCACAAACTTAGACTGGAATATCCTGTAATATTGATGATGATAAGTTCTTCAATCGGATTGGAATTAAACAGTAATTTTCTGCAGTGAAACATGAATCTCCGATCACTCGTGATTAATCGCGAGACAAACTCTGCTCTTCCCTCAAACGATATGATTCAACTCTAGGCAAGTCAAACTCGCGTTGACCGAGTTTGACTCACGACTCATCCATTAATTGCGATTTAGGCAACTGAGATGATTTTCAACCCTCGAATCGAAAAGCACATGTTTTAACTTTTAGCGTTGCCACATTGTTTTCGGCGTGGTTTAGTTGGGTTAAAAATTAGACGTTGGTCCTGTTAGCACTCCAGGAAACTCTCCTAGGTTGTAGCTCGAAGATGCCTGGTAACATATAAATCTTCAATATCGTTCTCTGAACTATTGGAATGGATTGGGGTTTGGATCAAGTCAGATGATTGTTTCAACTCTGTTTTCACTCTAGACATGCATGAACACCCTCAACTTGACAAGGCTTTCGACCACTAATGCTCAATAGTTTCTAGATTCAATGAATAGATGGAGAATCCTGACTGTACCAGTAGATACATACGTAAACACATGAATGGCTAGCTACAGAAAGTAAATGAAGCTTGCAAATCTAATTTATCAATGCAAAGATAAGATGACAATTATCTTGCATTAGACACAGAAGAAAACATGAATAACCTATTCAAGTGCAAGCTTAGATCAGAGGAGAAGATGGCAATTGAACATATAATAGCAAAAGAAGCTTGTATTACTGGAATGAAGATGAAACACTGGGAGGAACAGAGTATCCACAGTCTCCAAAAGTTGAACCCCTATTACTTCGAACTTTCAGCCATTTATAGGCTTTTTATAATACTCTCGAACTCTCTGAGGGTCGAGATGTCTTAATCTATCCCCTCTGTCTTCTAACTACTTGATGCCACAACTAGACAAACATGAGCTCAAAGAGCTCTGTTTCTAACAAACATGAGCTCAAAGAGCTCTGTTTCTAACAAACATGGTAATCAAATTCTGGTAATTTCGCCACGCTGTCAGGTGGTTCACTCGTGCCAACTATGTTCCATGATCATTTCTGTTGGTTCAGCTGCATCGTGTTGTTGTTTTTTCCCCTTTCGGCCATGCATTTTGTTATTTCAGTTCAACTGTCTGACTGTCAAAAAAACTGACAAAGCCAACAAATTTCCTCCTCGGGTTACTGGTGGGAAGTGGGGTACGGGGGCCGTTGGATGGTGTGGATCGACGGTCGGGATGTTGGTCATCGTGAACGAGGGTCATTGGATCAGGAGGAATACGCTGAGGAGATCAATCGTTAGAGGCTTGAAGTCGTGGCGGGAGCGGAATAATTCTGAGCCGTCAGATTTGAGATGGGTGGATCTGACAGCTATCGAGCGGAGGAGGTGCTTGAAGGATAACGCCTGGGAGCAGTTTACTCAAGCGGAAATGGTTTATATCAGGCATTCATTGGGCGATAAGTGGTAAAGGTCAGAGCCCGCCCGATTCCATTCATCGAGCACCACGTAGCAACGAAGGAGAGAGAGGAAACCATTTTATCGGGCGGGTATCCCTCTCTCTTGTTGCCCGAGTGATATGCGCGATAGTCGTTAGATCTGGCGGAAATGATCTAACGGTGGTGATTGGTCGAAGCAGGTGAGCTTATAACGTTAGTTGGATGAAGTGTGGACCGTCAAATCAGTGGGAAGATCGCCGGCGAGGGACACGAAGGTATGGGACAACCTCGAGAAATGTGCAAAGGGGCGCATATGGACAAAAAGGTAATGTTTTCAGGGGCTTTTGCGCATTAGTGCATGTTTTCATGCACTCTGAAAAATAATAATACATGGGGGGCAAAAATGGATTAATTCATGTAGGGCCAAGGCGAAAGTGAGTTTTGTTATGATGTGAGGGTTGGGTTAGGACATGAGTGAACGTGGATGGGAGTGGATGAGTGAGAAAAGTGAGGTGATGGACCATATGGGAACCTCTCCACGACAACATAATAAACCATTTCCCTCCTTAGTCTTCAAAATAGCAGCACTGCACCTCAGGGCTAACACTGGCTCCTTTTGGGGATGAAAGCCTCTCTGTGAGGTTTCAAGAACTGCAGGCTACTGCCTTTCCAGTAACAACCAAAACAAACTTATCTCCTAGTGTTCCATTGGGCATGGAGTTTATTTGCATAAAAAACAAAAACTGAAAATAACAAAACATAGAAAAACCGAACAACAACAAAAAATAAACAAAAAAAAAAACTATCACAATATTAAGGCCTTAAAGCCTCATATGAAGTAAAGTTTCAAAAACCGCCCATTGACTGGGCCATCAAAAACACCTTCCCCCTCCAAATTGTGCAGGATGAAAGTATTGATCATCTGAACTTGAGCAATGACAAATGGTCCCGTCCATAAGGCATCAAATTACCATGGTTTCCCTTCTTTTCCTTCAATGCATCCCATTTGAGAACCCAGTCACCAAGCTGAAAACTGTCCATTTTTGTCTTTCTATCAAAGGTTTCTTTGATCTTCTTTTGATGAATTCTTGACTTATCAACCAGTTGTTCTCTGATCTGCTATAATTCAACCAAGTTACTCATTCTCCTCACCATGTCATTCTCTTCATCATGTTCTTCTTGCAAGAATTTGGCCACAGGGAGAATCAACTGGATAGGAAAAACAGCATCAACACCATAAACCAGCGTAAATGGAGAATTTCCTATAGACTTCTTGTTGGTAACTCTGTCAGCCCACAGTGCAAACTTCAACTTGGAATCCCAACTCTTGTTATTGTCCTCCAACAGTTTTTTGATTATCCTTACAAAACTCTTGTTAGATGATTCTGCCATGCCATTGCCTTTACGATAATATGAGATAGAATGCACCAATTGAATGCCCATGGATACACATGTCCACCAATTCTTCTGCCCTGAAAGATTTTGCATTATCAGTGACTAGTTTGGTTGGGCAACTAGATCTAGTGAAAATATTCTCATTCAAGAACTTTATGATAACTTGACGATTAGCATTTTTAGTGGGTATAGCCTCAATCCATTTGGTGAAATAATCAGTGGCTACCAAGATCCATTTGTGCTGGCCACTAGAATGTGGATTGATCTCACCTATGAAGTCCAAGCCCCATTGTTGGAAGGGACCATTGGCATGTACTAGCTTCAAGGGCAGAGATTTTAGTTGTTGTCTTCCTGCAAACCTCTGACATTTGTCACAAGACTTCACAAAAGAAAACACATCAGAGAACAGAGTAAGCCAATAATACCCAACTCTCAGGATCTTGTGGGTTGTGGTTTTCAAATAATGATGCCCTCCACAGATGCTAGAATGGAACTAGTGCATGACTTCCACAGATTGACCTTTGTCTAGACATCTCAAGAGGATCCCTGATGGGTTTGTCCAATAAAGCAGGTTTTTATTAATGCAAAATTTGGTTGATCTGAGCTTAATGGCACGGGCTTGACTTGAGCTATGCCCTAGAGGAACTTCTAGCTTCTGCAAAAAATGAACTACACTGGAATACCATTCACAGGTGGCTAGATTTTCAGCCAAAGACTAATTCTGCTCTTGCTATTATGCTACTTCCTCTGTCCGCTCACCACCTAAATTTGAACCAATGCAATTCATGTCTAACAAACTGCAATTTTCCTCAACCATAAGCTTAGCCAAGCCCTGGCCTTTGACAAGCTTGGTGAGCTTCACCTCTATGTTGAACTTGTGAATTTTGCAATCCATTTAGCTCTCTTTCCATCAATATCTGGCTGAGTTAGGACATCTTTTACCAAGGCGAAGGTACATACGCAATCACTTTGGAATGTAGAATATAAATTTTGAATGCCTTTAAAGATTTTATGAGAGCAGAAGCTTGTTTTTCAATAAGTTCATACCTTAGTTCAGCATCCCTCAAAGTTTTGCTGAACAAGGCCACAAGGTGCTCTACACCTTCATCATTTTTCTGCAATAGAACTGCTGCAAGTGTATCATAAGAGGCAAAAGAGAAGGTATAAAACTCCCTGGTATAATTTGGACTGATTAGAGTGGGAGCTTCCATGATAGCGTGTTGATGGCTTCAAAAGAGCTTCTTGCACCATCTGTCCATTTTATTTTTTATCCTTTCTTTAGCGTGGAAGTGATGTGCTTCACTAACTCTGCAAAGTTTGGAATAAACCTCCTGACAAAGTTAATATTACCCAGGAAAGATTGAATGTCCCTTTTTGACCTTGGGATGGACAATGTCTGAATTGCTTGAACTCTTGTTGGATCGATCTTCACACCTTCAGCAGAAACAATATGTCCCAGAAGTTTGCCTTCTTCTAGAGAAAACTGTGACTTCTTTGGGTTCACAGAAATTCCAAATCGTTTGCATTTTAGAAACACCTTCTTCAAAAGCTGCAAACAGTCCTTGTGACTGCTGGAAAAGACTATTATGTCATCAAGGTAAATAAGGACAAACTTGTCCTTCTCTCCCACAAAGGCTATGTCCATGGCCATTTAAAAAGTAGCCCCAGCATTCATCAGTCCAAAAGGCATCTTGGAGTACATGAAAGTGCCCCAAGGAGTAGTGAAGGCAATCTTTTCCTGATCTTCTAGATATACAACAACCTAATTGTAACCTGAAAATCCATCTAAGAAAGACATGACTCTAGCCCCTGAAACTTTTTGCAGCAAGTGTTCCATATTAGGCGGGGGTAGTTGTCTTTTTTAGAGCATTTGTTCAAATTCCTGAAGTCAACACAAAGCCTGATTTCTCCTTTCTTCTTTCTTACCACCACAAGGTTAGCTATCCACTTTGAATACCTTAGGAGAACTATGATCTTGGCATCCAACAGCTTCTTGATTTCCTTTTCAATCAAAGGCAATAAGGGAGGGCTGATAGGTCTTAATTTCTACTTAAAAGGGATGGTGTTCTTCTCCAGTGGAATCTTATGTTGAATGATGTTGGTGTCATAAGTCCTAAGATCATTGTACTCCCAAGCAAAAATATCAGCAAAGTGTTTCATCAGGGTGCAATACTCGAAACTTTCGGCAAAAGACAAGTGAGTGGACAGATTTATGTACTTTGGATGGGCTGGACTCCCTACATTATCTCTATGAACTACAAAGTCATTTTCTTTTTGGTAGGCTTATAAGGCACATCATTATGATTAAACAGCTTCTCTAGGGGCACCAATCCTTTGGGTATATGGTTACTAGGCAGCTGAACAATGCTATCCTGACCAATCTCGTCCTTTAGCTTGGACTGGTTGCATTCTTCAATGGTTTCGTTTCTTGGTCAATGTGCATTTCATAAAATTCATCAATGACTTGTAAAAACCTATTAATTTCATCATAATCTTCAAAAACTTTCTAGTATTTGACATTTTCAGGCAGAAATGGTCTATATTTCACCTGAACTTCACAAGTCAATTTAGGAGGCAAAGGAGGAATAAACGTGCTAGCAAACACAGCAAGGGAATCAAAAAGTTGGTTCTTCATTCTAGGGACGTAAGAAATGCTGAAACTATTAAAAGAACCCTTGAGCTTCCATACCTCATCTCTGTATGCTTTCAGCCTTGGATGCTTTGCTTGGAAAGTTTTGTTCACTTGTTGAATGATAAGGTTTGCATCTCCAAATACCTTCAGACCTTTGATGCCCATTTCTTTAGCAGCATTTAAGCCCAATATCAAGGCTTTGTACTCTACTATGTTATTTGTGACCTGAAAAGTTAACTTGAAAGATAAATGAATGCATTCTTGTGTGGAGGACACAAGGACTACACCTGCCCCTACAGCTTCCTTAGAGCAAGCTCCATCAAAGAACATGTCCCAAATTTGTGGGCCTTCTTCCTCTGTGATCTGGCAAACCAGTTTCCTAAGCTGCA
This sequence comes from Pinus taeda, assembly GCA_000404065.3. Lineage (NCBI taxonomy): Eukaryota > Viridiplantae > Streptophyta > Pinopsida > Pinales > Pinaceae > Pinus > Pinus taeda. Next base: position 185,910 of record APFE030272667.1, on the reverse strand, counting down.
TGGAGGCCAACTAGGACTCTTCAATCTGAAGAATAGAGACTCCAAAATCAGTGTCGACAGCATAGATGGGATGATTAGTGGAATTCCTTTCATCACTGATGATATAAGTCAACTGAGCTTCTCTGTATAATCTCATGCTCTCACCTCCAAAAACTGGGACAGTAGCATAGGACAGATCATTTTGCAATGTTCCACCTAATCTCTTGATCCAAGCTCTGGAAAACAACATGCCAAACTTGGGGGTACATCTGCTACCACAATATCCATCATCATGCTCTTCATGGGCAACTGAGACAAGGTGATGGCTAAGTCTTTGATTAATCCCAAACATTTCACTTTTCTAGAGTCAAAAGAAAACAGGTCATGATAAGACTTGGTAATGTCAAGACCCAACTCATCCATGACAGCGTTGAGCATTAGATTATGGCTGGCTCCTGTGTCCAGAAGGCATTTGTGAAGGATTTTGTCATGAATAGTCAAAGAGACATAGAATGATGGGGAGTTGTCATCACAATTTTCAATCATTGAGCTAAGAACAACAGTTGGTTTGTCGTCTTACAGATTTACATAGTCCGTGGAGGCTTGGATGGCTTTAGGCTCAAGGGCCTCGAGGATAGATCTCTTGAAGGACTCATTCTTCACTAGTTCAATCAAAGGTATAGGTATGCTTAGCTTCTGAATTTCTGATTCAAAACTAAAAGGAGAAGGAGACTTGTCAAGGCCTCTTACCTCGTGAGCTGGAGCTTTGAAGATGATGGGATCAACTGCCGGTCGTTTCTGCAACTGCTCTTCTTCCATGACTACATTCTGGAAAGGGGTCTTCACCCTTTGATCTTCATTAGCATCTTTGCTTCTTTGCAGAATCTGCAACTACTCATTAGCTCTTCTATATGGATTTGGATTTCTAGGTGCAAAGGTATTAGGAACTCTTCCTTTCCCAGGGTGTTGCTCAACCTTTAATTTGGAGATTTCATAAGCTAATGACTCTATCATCTTGGTCATTTTATCTATCTTGGGATCTGAGATGATAAAGATTCGCCCCTCTGTCTCCTTCTATCAACATTCCCCTTGAGCTTCTCTGCAGCCATGATGTTTGATTCTACTTCCAAGGCTCCATCCTGCATATCAGCCAAGGTAGCACATCGTCTCTCCCTCAACAATAGACAAAAGTCAGAATCAAAGGCACTGGCATAGGTGAGTTTAGCAGAGGTAGTGGTGGGTTTTATTTCATCTGATATCTTGCTATACATGCGATTAAACCTCTTATTAAAATCAGACAACAACTCACCATTTTGCCTCTTTAAGTTTTCAAACTCGGTGTGGTAGTAGAGTAGATCCTTCTTATCCCCCCAATGCTTTAGGAATGCATCATCTAAAGCCTCAATATCTACTATAGACCTTGGGGTCAGTTCTCTGAACCATTTTCTAACCTCTCCATCTAGACTTTGGACAAAGACTCTCATCCATACATCAGCTTCACTAATGTCTAAGTTATCAGCATAGCTATAGAATGATTCAAGATGTTCCTCAGCTGTAACACCTACAGTCCCAGTGAACTTAGGCATATACTTTTGATATTCTCCAGTAGGCATGGCATTCAAAGGAGTGGGTAGTACTAGAGGTCCATACCTAGCAGCTATGATTCTTTCCATTTTGGTAGGTGCTTGTAGTGCTGCCATAGTTGTGGTGGCTATAAGGGTACTGGAACTCTGAATAACAGAGGGTTGAGGAGTGACTGATAGGACTAAAGGAGTATGATGGATAGGAGGAGAGGCTTCCTTTGGGCTTACAACGAAAGAAGAACCTAAAGAATAAGGAGCTCTATGAATCTCTAAGATTTTTTCTACATTGCTAGTATTAGATGCTATACTCTCAACATGTATTTGTTCTATAATAGGATTTTCTTGAAGAGATATAGAATATTGTTTAGAGCTACCTGAACCTAATGCTCCTTTCTGCAACGCATTTCTTTCTTTGATAATTTTTTCAAGGTCAGGTACTAAGTTAGCTCGTGGCTTCTGAGGATTTCTCCGAGTATGCCTCACAAACTGAGCCAGAACTATGGAGTGGAGTCGCCAAGAGGTTCGTCCTCCAGTAGAGTCATCAGATAGATGACTACAACCCAAATAGTGTCCAGACTTTGTCTATCATCAAAGTTGGATCTGTGTTGTCCCCTATGGGATCTGAGCTTCAGTCTCCTCTCCCCGGCAATGGCGCCAATTATGTTAGCACTCCATGAAACTCTCCTAGGTTGTAGCTCGGAGATGCCTAATAACATATAAATCTTCATTATCGTTCTCTGAACTATTGGAATGGATTGGGATTTGGAACAAGTCAAATGACTGTTTCAACTTTGTTTTCACTCAAGACATGCATGAACACCCTTAGCGTGACAAGGCTTTCGACCACTAATGCTCAATAGTTTATAGATTCAATGAATAGATGGAGAATCTTGATTGTACCAGCAGATACATACATAAACACATATGAATGGCTAGCTACAGAAAGTAAATGAAGCTTGCAAATCTAATTTATCAATGCAGAGATAAGATAACAGTTATCTGGCATTAGACATAGAAAAAAACATGAATAACCTATTCAAGTGCAAGCTTAGAAAGAAGAGAATATGGCAATTGAACATATAACAACAAAAGAAGCTTGTATTACTGGAATGAAGATGAGACGCTAGGAGGAACAAAGTATCCACGATCTCCAAAAGTTGAACCCCTCTTACTTCGAACTTTCAGCCATTTATAGGCTTTTTACAATACTCTTGAACTCTCTAAGGCTCGAGATGTCTTAATCTATCCCCTCTGTCTTCTAACTACTAGATGTCATAACTAGACAAACATGAGCTCAGATAGCTCTGTTTCTTCTATTGATATTATGCATTGTTTGGACATGGCTTTATTGAATATCAATGAAAAATGTTTTTCTTTTAAATTCAATATATGTGCATATCTTTATTTATTGAATTTACTAGTTTTTTCCCGACTTTTCCCAGATTATTTCGCAATCCAGTTAAAAACTTAAAACTCTTCGCTCTTTTGCCTTGCCGATTCTGAGTCTAGTAACATTGATTTTCTGACATACTTAGGTGGTTGATTCATTGTACCATCCCAGATTGATTGGGCAATCTGGTTAGTCTTCAATTTTTGTAAGATTATCACTGGACCATGAATTCTTTATGTTCTGGATTTTATAGTAGTTCCAAAAAAATAGTTAATATGGCACACTTTTCTAACTTTGGAGAAAACAAGACAGCCTCATCATGATATGTGTGACCACGTGGTTAACAAAAGAGGCAATATAACAAAGCCAATATTTCCTGGGTTGCATTTTGAAAAAACTGGTCTGATGGCTACTTGGAAATACTGAGGCCTAAAGAAGACATATGCAAGCTTCCGAGCTATGTCAATAAACAACTTACAACTACCTTAAGTTAAAGCAGATAGAAAATAGAATTGTTATCCAGTTTCTTTAATGCAAAATGCAGTTAATGCTTTTTAATGTTAACGTTTGCCCGCTTATTCTATAATAAGAAAATGGTTAAAGCTCTGCAGGTCTTGAAGGCTAACTTGTTAGAATAAACTAACTACCTATAGGCCATTGGGTAGAGTGGTGGGCATGAGCAATAGACTTATATGTAGTTTCGGTGCAGCATTGTTTGCCCTTTTGAAGGGTTGACATTGTGGAACCATTTCAATATCTGTTTTGGATCTTCTTTGCTATATAGGCATTCCATGGTTCCTTATGAGATATGAAGAGATTGATTTGGTCGTAGAAAGAATTATGCAGACTAGGTGACATGCACATGTACGGTTGCTTCTCATTTAATTTTAATTTGATGCAACGAAACAATCCACGCTATTGTTATCTTTGACGTTGAGTCAAGGGTTGTCCAAAGAAACAACCAACTGCACAATAATATTATCCATAAAATAGAAGGAATGATCAGTTTATTTCATCCCCAATATCGCTAAAATATGAAACTTTTATCTATTTTCAAAACAAAAGTACAAAGTCCCTCAATTCTTCCTTGTTAATTTTCAATTCTACATGCACTCTAATTACTGTAATTTTTTACTAAAATTGGATGTTTCTGCATCATCCTCTCCTTCTCGGGCAAAAAACAATCATTCATTCACAATTTGCGCTTTAGCCTGTAGACTTCGTGACTTTGTAGGCATTTCTAGTGTTCATATTACTTTTTATGTTTTGGACCAATGCAACATATATCACATAAGGAATGTTTTGAAGAGAGGCAGTGACACAAGTGTGGAGCCGGCATTCAATCACCAGTCTAGAGGTTTAAGCAAAAGGTGTTAATTTGGTTTCTTGAAGATTTTTGCATGGTCTCTATATGTATAGATATTTCCTAAAAATTTTGTTGCTGGTGGGCATCACAAAACATATCCGCTTTACAGATCCCTATCCGCGTCTCTTTGCACCTTTTGGGGCAACTGCAAGTTTACCTATAAACAACTCGGTAGCATATGATAGTTTCAAAACATAATGGTAAAACTGGTCAAACATTACTCTTTTTAGTGAAAATTCAGCAGATGTTTCATAACTAAACAATATAAATGCACATTAACAATGATGTATCTTGAACTTTCAGTAACAGAGGTTCCTCTTGTCTACATAAATGAGGGAAAGCTTATCCACTATTGTTCGAACCTGAAGAGGATCCTATAAACAACTTAATGGTAAAACTACAAATTAATAATTCAAGCATTCAAAACACATGTAAACAGTAAAACCAGTCAAGCATTACCACTTTTTCGTGAAATACATCTGATATCATAACTAAATAATATAAACGTACACCAAGAATGATACATCAATGGACCAAAGAGCAATCAACAGGTTCCTCCTGTCTACATAACTGAGGAGGTTCCTCTGCTACGGGTTCTAACCTCAAGAAGATATATCTTCTCTAAATATGTCCATCCGAGATGAGAACTGCATAGCCAACCTGGCTGACATCTCATAGCTAACTCTAATCTAGTTCTCTCCGATATTTCCACAAGAAGGAAATACCCTTCAGTCTGATCACATCCCACACAACCTTTTTATCTTTGTATAATTGGAGGATATTCATGTCACTCTTATGGCCATCGTTTAAAAAACTGGTGCATATTTTTAGTAATATCAGTCATTTTTCAAAATCAAAAGACTCCTTTCCAATGATAAGGGGCAACAAAGAGACTATTTTATCAGCAGCAATCCTTGCCCAGAAAACTGATTAATATTGCAAGCAAGCATGGGTGACAGGAGTGGGAAGGGTCTTGTATAGCCCTGAATGAAACCTGGTTAAGACATAAGTATGGAGACTTGGATCAATGACAAACAATCAAGCAGAAATGCATGGCTTGTTACATCTGATCTTGGCCAGGGCTTTACAAGTGTCCAATATCAGAATTTTGGGAGACTCGCTTATAACCATACAACACTTAATCAAAGGAACACTGACCTGAGTTAAGCACTTTGGGAACCTAGATAAGTACTTTGGGAACCTATTAAACCGAATAAGAAGGCTCCTTGAAGACATTCCACAAAAAGAGTTCTATCATATTCTTTGGAACTCAAAACGAAGAAACGGATAAACGTGCTAATCAAGCCTGCCAACTACAGGTAGGCCAGTTAGGAATAAATGGCACCCTGGGGTGGTGGCCTTTGCCATAACTCGAACGACAGTGTTTACTTTAAAAAAAATTGATTTATATGGATCAGTTTCGTGATATGGGAGGACTTCAATATCAAAATTGGGTTGGGGGCCCGAAGGATGGCGTGGTGCCCCAAGCAAATCTAACTCATGCAGAAGGCAGCCGCCCAGATCCTTCTCATAAGCAGGACGCAAGCCAAAGGACAATGAATGGTTCTGCCATTGTAAACCCACACCCAATGATGAACACTCCAGGAAGCAACACAACTATGAATAGGCATGCAGCAATAACTCTGGGCTCATGCAGGATTCGGGGGAAGCAATGTGAATTGCAGAAGATGCAGATTAATATAATACAGTGGGTTGCCAATTTGAGTGGTGTTCTGGTGACAGGAAATTGGGGCAAAGGCCGAAGAATCTGGCGAGTCCAGTGGAGTCACAGCCTGCTTGCTAAGCCTGCATTCCCTGTTGGTTTTCGCTCCTGTTTGTTGCTTGGCATATCCTGTATGCATGTCTGGGGAAATCTTTTAGTTATCAGCAGAAATCGTCTTTGGACATTGTGGTATATTTCTGCTTTCATTGCATGGAATAAGGGTGCGCAATGTTGTATTGGTCTGAATTTCATTGTCGAAATGATAGTCTGGACTCTTCACAGAGTCTAGAATTGAGCCCAGTAACTGGGGGATTGAAGGTCTCGGGTGGCTCGTGACTGGCCCTGCCTGCCCTTCTCAGGATCTCAAACTGTCCTTTGAGCTCTCTCTGCGGCCCAACTTGATAAACAGAAAACAATTGTGGGTTACTGACCACAGTCAGAGACGTAGCATTAATTCGCTGAGGCCGCAAAATTAACTCTGTCTGGACCAATTGACTACTGTAGGAGAAGATGAAACTTGGCAGCTTTGGGTGGGACGACAGAGAGCATTGCAGTTTTAGTTTGGTGCACCTGGGGGGGACTGTCTGGTACACTGAGGACAGAGACCTAGGAGTGATCGTGTGGCACACTAAAGAAGGTGGCGGGTTTTTCTCGATAGGACAGGTCACAAGGGTGGCTGCAGCGAGGTAAAGAGAAAACTTGGGGCAACAGCAAAGGCAACATAGTTGCAAATGCAAGGAACGAGTTACTCAACTGACAGAACAAATGGATGCCTTCCAAGTTCCAACTCGACATGACAGCGCTGAACATCAGACAGCAGAAATAGAAGGAAACAAGCGCAAATGTACTAGAAGAGATTCACTCGTGTCACTATCCTCCTACAATAGTTGCAAGCAATTTTCCCTATGGACATAACCGTGGACTTTCCCTTAGCAATCTTTGGTTATTCTATAAGAAGTTTAGTTTCTTGTTTTCAATCTTAAAATTCCACATATCCCACCTCAAAAGGGTGGCAAGAGAAAGGGGCACATGTGTTGGACACATTGGATAAACCAACGCTCCTCGTGTATTTCGTGACATGGACTAACCGCCTCTTGTGGATCCTTATCTTTGGCAATGCGATTGTTGACCCTGCGGGTTTTGGTCTAACGACAATCCTGATTCCCAACAAGTGGTATCAAAACATAGGTCACAAGTTTGATACACACACGGCTCGCGTTGGGGGGTAGATTGTTGGACATTGGATAAACCAACACTCCCCGTGTGTTTTGTGACATGGACTAAACGTCTCTGTGGAACCTTATCTCTGGCGATGTGATCATTGACTAACACCTGCGGGTTTTGGCCTAACGACAATCGTGATTCCCAACAACATGGTCCTATTTTGCATGTATGCCAAAATGCTAAAGCATTGTTAAGTGTGCAAAAAGCAAAAAAACACCCCAATTTTTATCGTCTCTGAGTGAGGTCCAATGGGTTTGATTCCATCACCAAAAATCCTGAAATGGGGATCCCATTTTTACTTTTGATTTTAAATTACTACCCCAATTGAGGTCACCTAAGAAATAATACATGGCTAGTTTAGCACACAGGTAGTTGGCCCAATCAACAATACCAGGCTTAGTTAAGTTGTGTTCCTTGTCCAAGTCAGAGAAAGCCATGGTTGACTCAGACTGCAGTCCAATCAACCACTGGTTTGACCAATTTTGCTCAAAAATTGTTCAAACCTAAATAGGACAGGTCTTTAGGGGTCTCGTGTCCCGTATTTTGCATTTCAGAGACGACAAGACCCATAAAACGTGTCTGCCATGTTTTCCAATGTGTCCTAAAATCAGGACACATGTTTGGGTTGTGTCGAACATGTGCAGTGACGTGTCCTGATTTTAGGACACATGTCCCACTAAAATCCCAAAGTAAAAAACGTCGTGTCTTGATTTTTTTCATTTTTTCTATCAATTTCACCTATGTTTGAGGTGTTAGCCAACATGGATCTTAATGGCCCAGTGCTAAAGCCAGTCACTTTTGATGACAAGTCTCTTGAGGGGTCATCCTCCACACCAACAAATGCAACAAGAGATCTTGGATTGGGCATAGAGGAGGAGGATGGAGTAGAGCCAAATGGCAGCGATAGTGATGGTGATTATGACATGGAGGAGGACCTAGACTATTGATAGAGTCGTTACTAGTGAGTCATGACCAGTACCACCACTGACGAGATATGATATTCCTACCTATTTTGTATCTACTCTATTTTGTATTTTCCGTTAGCATTCCCTCAGTATATGTAATACATTTTGATTTTGATGACTTGATGGAAAACCTGCATTTCCTGGTTTTAATATCTAAGTTCTTCTAAATAACAATAATCCGGGAGTGATCGCTTCCGGGCTGTAATTTTTGCTCCGGGAGCATTTCGGGCGGCGCCGGGAGCAATCCGACGGAAAAAAATTCCGTGGGCGCAACAACAACAACAAATATAAATAAATAATATAAAAATATATATATATTAAAATAAAATAAATTAAAAATAATAAAAAATAAAAAAATAATAATATATAATAATAATTAATAATAATAATAATTAATAAAAATTGTTTTAAAAGCCCAATGGGGCTAAAAAAAATTCATTATCACTTCAATGAATTGAGTTTCTTGGAGAGCAAGAGCAAAGGAGCAAGGAGCAAGCCTGCAAAGAGGTAAGTAACTTAGTAATTTAGTTAGTTTAGTTAGTTTTATTTAGTTTATTTAGTTTATTTAGTAAAAAAATCATGAATCTAAATTAAATTAATTAATCTAAATAAATTAACTTAATTTGCAGATTTAAAAGCCTACAAATATCAAACATCATGGACCTGGCTATATTTCTTGGCATTTTCCTCTTCTTGGTCCCTTTTATGGTTATTATGGTGCTGGAGAGTAGGAAACGGAGGGGCCAAAATGAAGAGGGGGATGAAGAAGTTGGAAAAAGTCGAATTGATGAAAACTCTGGTGAGGAGGAGCTGGAGGAGGGTGAACATGACTCTCAAAAAACTAAACAAGACCAAACCCCATTGTGGAAATATGTTAACAGGGCTGAAACAGGGAGGGGTGGAACCACTAAATTTCATCGCCCCCATTGCAACAATGATTACACAGGTTCATACACCCGTGCCAAAAAACACCTTGCGAGAAAAGGCCATGGGATGGAAACAAACAAATAGGAATCAAAACTTGTCTAGCGGTGTCAACAGCAGATAGAGCCAAATACACAAGGGAAGAGGAGGAAGCCCAATACAAATCAAAAAAATCAAGGGGTTTCTTTGAACCAAGCTCACAATCACAAGCACAAAGAACTCCTTCAGCATCCTCCCAAGGTAGTGGATATGCAAGGTCATCATATTTAAGGTGTAGAACCATATCAGAGTTCCTTGATGAGGGGTGTAGGAATGATGTGGATTCAAAGGTTTACAGGTTTCTCTATGCATGTGGGATACCATTCAATGTTCTCCGCTCACCTTATTGGCACGAAATGGTTTCTGCCATAAATGATGCCCCTAAAGGATACAAGAGCCCTGGGTATGACAAGGCAAGAACAGTTGGACTTGATCATGAAAAAGCAAAAATATCACTTTCTTTGAATAGAATGACAAGTTCTTGGACTGACCATGGGGTGTCCATTGTATCTAATGGATGGACAAATGTAAAAGGCAAGCCAATGATAAGTGTTCTTGACGTGTTTGTTAGTGGTGCTATCTTTCTAACTGCACATGATTACTCAGACAAGTTCAGGACCACCATCAACATCGCAAAAGCATTACTTGAAACAATTGACCGTATTGGGCCATACAATGTCATCCATGTCATCACTGATAATGCTGCTAATTGTAAGGCAGCGGGAGCAATTATTGAGGATAAATACCCCAACATATTTTGGTCTGGATGTTTGGTTCACACATTGAACCTTTTAATGCATGATATTGTCAAGAACAAAAATGCACAATACAAATAGATTGGTGATTTGTACAAGAAAGGCAAACAAATGATAAAATTTATTACAAATCATAGCAATACCCATGGCCTTTTCCGCAGTCACTCGAGATTGGAGTTGTTGAAGATTGCAAAGACCAGATTTGGTAGTTATTACCTCACCTTCAGGCGCCTTTTGAAGGTAAGAGAGTCATTGGCTAGCATGGTATTAAGTCCACATTGGCAGGTATTAAAAGAAAGGGCTACAAATGCAGCTGACAGGCAAGGTTTTGAACTGGTGGAGGAGGCCGCTCTTGATGGTTAGTTTTGGGCAAATGTGAGGCATGTATTGGATTTCACCAAGCCCATTTATCACATGATTCGATTTGCAGATACAGACAAACCAGTGATTGGCGAGGTGTATGAGCAGATGGATACCATGTTGAGGCAAATAAAAAATATTGTTCATAACAGAGATCGCAACTTGTACAAACTGATTCACGATTGTGTGTGTGAACGGTGGAATAGACTTAATCTTCCACTACATTGCTTGGCGTATATCCTTACGCCAAAATACTACTCTACATCTTGGTTGGGCCAACCTGCACCAGGGGGTGGGATTAGGACCAAACCCCATTTAGATCCAGAGGTAACTAGTGGATATTTGCAAGCATTGGAAAGGTTGATACTTGACAGGGAGGAATGTGCAGTTGTGCGCCTTGAAATAGGCAAATACTTCAGTGGCACTGGTTTGTATGGTAACTTCCATGCAATGGACAACAGAGATAGATTTGATTCTCTTACATGGTGGGAAACATATGGCACCTAGGGAATTTTGCCAAAATTGACAAAAAAAGTTCTTTCACAGGTTGTAAATACTTCTTCTGCAGAAAGGTGTTGGAGCACCTACAGCTACATACATAATGTGAAAAGAAACAAACTCAATGAAAACCAAGCAGAAAGCTTGGTTTATGTGCACTACAACTTGAGGTTGTTGAGTCATTACTGTGATTGGGCTTATGAGGATCCCACATATGAAAATTGGGACAATCACCCAGAGGATGACAATTTGGAGGATGGCATTGTACATATTGAAGAACTGGAAGAGGAACTTGTAAGGGATGAAGATGAAGCAGCTGCAGCAGCCATGCTACCTCCACCTCCACCTCCACCATCCAGTAGCAGTGCTTGAGGTCCGAGTCTTGTTCCTTTGCTGTCGCCACCTCCATCTACACCCTCACGTGGAGGTTCTAGTTCTAGTCGTCGGTCTGTGCGGGAGACTCCTAGAAGACCACCACGACCTCCTTATGGTGGAGACTCTCGTGGCAAGGGCCACATGTAGATTTATCATTTACAGTTTACTTGTCTTTTTTAGTTTCTATTGGACTTTAGTTTTAACTTTTCATAACTGTTGAGTTTTGAGTCCTTGACTCTTGACTCTTGACTCTTTCATATCATAATGATATTTTTTGTAAACAATATATCACTGTGACAATGAAAATTTGAAGTTTGAAGTTGGGCCTTGGCAATTATAACTCATTGGTAATGATTGTGAATTATGAATATGATGCTTCGTGAAAGACTAAAGTTGTTTCATTTCATTTCATTATTCATGTTTCATTTTATAAATTTATAACATTTCATATCATGTTAACAGTTAGAAGTTAGGACTTAGAAATATCTAAGATATTACTTTTTGTAATGGTTAAACTTAGCTTACAAGTACAACTTTGGTGATCAATGATGATAAATGCTATTGAATTTCAATTTTGAAAACTTGAAGTTGAAACTTTAAGTTGAATTTGATGAATGATTCATGAGACTCAATATGTTGCAGTTGTAATATGTGTAAAATTACTATCTTGTGGACACGGTTGATGACGATTATAATTTCTAGATGATTGATGTGATATGGTTCAATGATCAATCTATGTTTTTTTATGTTTTTTATGTCTAATTCATCATTCTACATGTTTTTGTTGACATATATGTATCAAAAATTAAAAAATATAAAAAATATACATATTTTTAAAAAATCGCTCCTGGATTCGCTCCCAAACTGGGAGCTTCTGGAAATGGTCGCTCCCGCTCCCGTTTCTTCTCCTGCTCCCCGCTCCCAAGTAACATAGGTCCTTTGTGTCTTGTGTCCTCATATCATGTGACTTAGGTTCAAACTAATGTTGCTGGCATCAGCATTGCGATAAAATCAACTAGGGTCCACAAAAGCAAAAGATTGTAAAAAAAGGGAAAATATTGATAAAAATCAGCAAACACCAGTGAAAATTAAAAAAGAAAAAAACCAACTTAAGTTGCCCCTGTCAGCAGCTCAGTGATTTTTTCAATTGTTGCGTGAATTTTGTGATATTCATGATAAAATCATGACATTTTTGGCACTGACAAAATCACAGATTTTTATGGCCAGTTTTTTCAGCTGGGCTGAAAAATCACAACATCGCAATGTTTTCATGAAGTTTGCAACACTGATTCAAACTCAGCAGAGTTTGATAAACTAGGTAAATCAGCAACATTCATTAGTAAAGCCAATAGAATGTAGCCAATCCATAAACACTATATCTTTATCAAGCACTAACCCCCCAAATACTATAGACTGTTAAAATAGGAGCAGGACTTCCAGACACCCAAATACCTCTTAATCCATCTTGTTTCAGGATCTTGAAGAACCTACTCCCTGATTGAGACAGCTGAAAATGGGATAATGAAACAAAATTCTAGAATAAAACTTTTGGTTCTATAACCCAACAACAACAGCCAGTAAAACCACTTCCAATCAAACCAGTTAAACAAGTTGCCACCAGAATCACTTGACAAAACGCAGGGAAAGTTTATCTATCCATAAGCTGGAGCCTTTGAAACAAATGAAGGTTCGCCAAGATAGCTATTTAGTGGATTCCCCATCCTACAGGTCTCCACATCAAAATTGCTCGCTTATCATGAAACACTCAATTCTTTGTTTATCATGAAACACTCAATCAATGTCTTAATTACCATACCCTTTCATTAGATACTCATTTCTAAACCCTCTGCCAATTATACTGTATCTGGTAACAACTCTAGCTCCTGCAGTTTCCTGTTCTGAACCCTGTCTTATTTTGCATAAGCTACAACTGCATTCTGCAACATAGTAGTTGCATCTCACCTTCCACTGACTGAAATCCTGCTACTTACACTAGCATCATGCATTAGTTTCTACCGATAACAGCATACATATAACTTTGAAGTTAGGAGTCTCAATCCTGCTCTCAACAAAGTTATCACTGTTACCTATTTTTGCACACCTGGATTGCTTGTAACCATTTTCCCTTCAACAAAGAGAAACTTCTCTAGAAAAGGGAGTATCGTTCTGTCTGTTCCCCTTCTATATATTACATTCTGTGCACTATCAATTGCTGGACTACTATGATCATCAATTTCTGTTGGCCATTTACCTGCCTTTTGTTACCCCTCATTTTGCGTGAGGCCCATACTAGTGAATGTCTTCACTGCCCTTGTGATTTTTATCACAAAGAGCTTCCAATGGTTGGGGCATTCACTTGATTCCATGGATCGTTGATGACATGGATGGTGATGTGCAAGAGGTTTTGATGATGTATTGTTTGCTTATCATAGCATATACTTATCATATGATGTTATAATCTCCACTCCTTGCTAGATGATTGTACATGAGGATATATGGATCCCTTGGTGGAATGCCCCAGCATTTTTGGGCAAAGTAGACATTGTATTGACATCTCCATCTAACCAGCTTCATCATGGCATAAAGCGCTTGACATTCTCTCACCTTGTTTTATGTGGTTTTTTTCACTTGGATGAACGGATATGGATTGGTTGGGATTCTTTTTCTCCAACACCCTAGCTCCTATTGAAGAAATTCACACATGGGTTGAGTTAATTGTAGCATGGAGCACGGTATCACCTTGAGCATCCCCTTCTTGGACCCACATTTCGAGTCATATTATTGGATTAAAGAAGGCTGCCCCTTCTTTTCATGGAAATGGTCGAGTGTTATTGACATTCCACATGTTGAGGCCTTGTATCATGGATCCACTTGCTTGATTTGAGGATGATGTCCACTTTGGAGTTTATCTTCTAGTTATAAACTTGTCTTTGTTTTAACTTTTATTCACTTATATGTGAGTACCTTCTATTGTTCACATCATGCTCATCTGCGTGTTACATATTCATGTACACATTCATACATACATATAGAGATGTATGCATATCTACTTGTATCCGTCGCACTATCTTCTAGCATCAAATTCGAACATCTATCATGAGGATGACCCGTGTTCAAATCCTAGCAAAATCACTCCCCTCTTGTACGGTAGATAGCCAAGTGGGACCTTTATTGCATCCTAGCTATAAATATTGCTCTAGCTTGTGTTGATGGTGCTTAGCCTTCAGGTTCTTGATATGTAATAACTACCAATGTTGTCGTTGCTTAAAGACCCCCTAGGACCAACCAATTTACCAAATATGACCCTCTTTCAAAAAGGTATTTTAAAAGTATATATATACACATACATCTATAAGCACATGTATACATGCACCTATATACACATGTTTAAACTTTACATACATCTAGATATGCATGTATATACATGCACATACTTACATGCACAAACACATATAATGTATATACTATATGCATATGGAAGAGACTCACATACAAATGTACAAAAAAAACAAGTATGCAAGTAGAAGAGAATTCTCAAAACCATACACATAGATTATTGCTAGTAGATTGATAAATGTTGACCAAGTCTCCAATAAAATACATTGAAGTGGTTGACTAATAAAGCATTAAATCCCCCATAGAGGGCTAAGGATAAAGTACAAAACGAATAAAGTATATTCATGATCCATGTTCACATATGTTTAATACACTAGGTCTCACCAATAGCTTATCTCTCTACTATTTCAAGATAATACTCTACATTCGGCTTCCTATGATGCAAAGGGTTTTCTTCTTGACATTTTAGCTTTAGTTTCTCTATAGTACTTTCAAGAGATGACTTGTGCACTCCTTGATCATCCATTTTAGAATGTTGTACTTTCTAGTCTCATTGAACAATTTTGATCATCAACAAACAATAATATTATTTCATTTCCAATCTAACTAATGGTTCTTTGAAAGACAAATTCAAGCTTATTACCCAAGGAAGAGCAAAGAGGAGCAATGTGTAGGGTGGCTCCTTCTTTGGCATATTTCATATTGACATTGGACACAATCCACTTGCCATGTATATTTGAAAGATAATTTTCTTGTTGGAACAATGACATGTTTCATGTGTATGCTCCGAAGTCCACACAACACTATTCAAAGACTCAAGTTGTTAGAATGTTCCCTGGAATTAAATTAACATGTCCTTCATCATAAAGGGGAGACAAGGAGTCTAAAGTTTTCACCTTTTGTCTAACCACCTACTTTAAGCATGAGACAAGAAAGGTGTTGTGCACACGTGACCCTACTAGCAGCTCCAAAGTATAGAAAACCTACCTGACTCTTGCCAAAAAACTTTAAAGGCTTGTAATATCTAGGGATGATTTCCTCAAACCATTTACCTTTGAGTAATGCTTGCTTATAAGGTTGTAATCTCAAGAAAACCCAAGATCCCACCTCAAATTACCACTCACTATGATGTTGCTCTTGTTGGGATTTCATCCTAGCTTGTGCCAATTTGAGGTTCTACTTTGACTTTCCACTAGGAAATCCTTAACCATAGGCACTTAAGGCTCTTCAATGATCAAATCAATTAGTGACAAAGGACCATAGCTATAAAGGGTCCAAAAAATGTACAGCATGTTGTATTATACTAATTCTCTGCCAAATGCTTTGGACCATGAAGTTTGTTGACTTGCAACATAGTTTCTCAAGTCCACCTCTAGGCATTTGTTTACTACTTTTGTTTGTCCCTCTATTTGACAATGGTAACTTGAGCTAGTGCAAACAAATTTACAGGATTGTCTAGAAACTACAAAAGGATTTTAATCATAATCACTAATATGCTTTTTGGAAGCTTATTACCTTGTACACATGTTGCATGAAAAACTCAACAAGTTGTGAAACCTTATCAATGAACACTGAAATCCATGGCAATAAAGTGAGCATACTTGGTCCACCTATCAATCATAACATAGATAGAGATATGTGGCAAAGAAGTAATGAAATCCATGCTACTTGACTCCCACTCATGCTTGGGTATAGGTAGTGCTTAAGAAAACTTAGACATATATCAAAGTTGGTTTTATTCCTTTGGAAAGCCTAGCACATTGAAACAGAGTCTTTCACATCTTTTTCAAGTTCAAAAGAATTTACTCCTTATATTTTAATAAATCTTAAAAAACTAGTATACCCAACAATTGCTAAAGAATGCCATTCAACTAAGATTTTCTCTTTGAACCTAGAATTCAGTATAAGAAACATACAATTTTTATAGAAAAATCATATCCCTTCAAAACATGTATATGTTGTCATCTTCATGTGCACTTTTTGGATCTTGTAGCATAGTAGAAGCCTTCTCATCCTTAGCATATTCGATTAATATCTACTATTTCCATCGAAGTTTAGCGATAGATATTGAGTCATTGACATCAACTAAAGAAGTCAAGGCAAGGAATCTGCAACAACATTATGTATCCCCTTTTTATAAATTGATATTGAATTAAGTCAAAGCCTTGTAACTTGCTTACCCACTTTGCTTATTGTTCAATCAAAGTTCTCAAGGTTGTTTAAATTGGTTGTATCCCTCACCCTTATCTAGTGATATCCAAATCCCAAACCAATTTTTATATATACAGTTACCCCGTGTAACTCTACAAACAATTCATTTATACATGTGATAGGAATCTATTTTTGATGGCCATCTTGTTCAAGTTCTTGTAGTCAATATACATAGTGATTCCAAAAGGATCCATCTTTCTTCCTTAACAAGACCACTAAAATGCAAAAGAGCTTTTGCAGCTTTCTAGGTACTATATTCCCCATACACCATAACTCTTGGATTATTTTCAATTTCATCTTTGAATACCTCAAAACCCCTATAAGGGGAATGATGATTCATCTTGACCCTAGTCCCTACTTGATAATTTTTTTAGCTCTCTATCAGGGAGAATCCCATGCGGTAGGTCATTGAAAACATCTGCACATTCATCAATCAACTGATGTACTTCATTCTCTCTTGATGGTTTATGCACTTTTCACCTCAATATGTAGGACCTTGATAATGTTGCATTGTAAAACATAACAAAATTCACCTCTTGTCAGATGTTCACCCATTTTGTAAGTTGAAATGAGTTCATTTACACCTATTTACAAGCCCTTCACCTATGATAATTGTTGTTCCTTCTCAAAGTTCATGTTCCTTTATGCACAATCAAAGTCCCTTTATGCACAAAGCAGCATTCTTAGTAGAATTTACTATTCTTCCTTTGGACTGTCCAGCAGTAGAGGTATGGGATGAGGAGTACCATTTTGTTCTCCTTTTGTTGTTAGATTGGTTTGAAGGGGTGGACCTTCTATAAGACGGATTCCAATAACATCGAAATATGATTATGCCTACCAAATGGCAGCCCCAAGGGTAGCACATAGAATCTGAAACTTGCTGAGAAGGTATGGATGCCACCTCAGGCCAAATCCAAGGCAGTATGGCTGTTGTTCATAAGCCGAAAACAATCTCTTCAACTACCTGAAATAGCACACTTCACTAAAAAGGCCCCTAACTCTAATGCCAAAGAGTACATTTGCAACTAATTTCCCATGTTACATCTTTTGGCCTTTGCATATCGGATAAGTACACTTTCTCTGTCGGTTAACAGAAAAGTAAACTAACTGATATAAAACTTCATTTACTCATAAAACATTGTTAGATATGCCAATGACCCACAAAAAACTTGTCCCAACAGACCTATGAAGTACCAATAACTAGTGCTGAAGCTAATTATCCTTTAGAATCATAACAAGGAGCTTTTATTCTCAAGCCGTTAGCACTCCTCTCTCAAATGTAAGAATGCCATCAGGCTCCTTAATTTTATGTCAATGAAACATATGAATTAGGCTATCTTCTTGAAGCTTCTTAATGCAGAGGAAGATTAGAGGCATTGTTTTTTCATTTTGTTGATTGCTTTGCTAGTCAGAGCTCACCCAAAACTGTGTTAAAAAAATAATGCAACATTTCAAGTCTGGACAACTATGCTAAAGAAAGTATATGGGACTTGAGAAGATACAAGGAGAGTTTCAACACCTATACTAAAGCAATATATGGGACTTAAGAAGATGAAAAGAGTAAAATATGGGATTATATCTTGACCAAGTTCGAGCAGGCTTCTAAGATGGTTTTCCCAAGATATGCCACTAACAAGTAAAATAACTATGGCATAAAGAATTACGGTAAGTTGGTAACAAGGCAATTTATACTACTCTTGCCTCTTTCCTTCTTTAGGCCAGAAAAAGCTCAAAAGGTTCTAAAATGATTCAAGTGGGGAAAGCATCTGGGAAAAGACGTATGCCATCAGTCTCATGGGACACTACACTTTGTCAAAGAAGGATGGAGAGCTTGTTTTGATCAATATGTGAATTCAAACAGCAATAATACCAACCAATTGGGTTGTCAGCACAAAGACCGGACCAACTCATTGGCCAACATATGTGTGACTTAAGAAGTATATGTGACTTGAAAAGATGCAAGGAGAATTTTGACATCTATGCTAAAGAAATCTATGGGACTTAAGAAGATGCAAAGAAAATTATGGGATATTGCATCTTGAAAATGTTTGAGAGCGGGTTTTTGAGATGGTTTTTCCAGGTTATGCCACCAACAAGTAAACTAACTATGGCATAGACTCTAGAGTATTATGGAACAAGCCAATTTCTACTCATCCGGCACCTTTCCTTCTTTTGGCCACAGGAAGCTTAAAAAGATTATAAATTGATTCCTGTGAGGAAAGAAAGGATGAAGAAAGGTATGTCACTAGTCTCATGGCACACTGCACTTTGTCAAGTGAGGCTGGAGAGCTTAGTTTGATTGGATCGCTGAACTCAAACAGCAATGGTAGCAACCAAATGGATTGTCAAGGCAGTGAGTTTGTCGCTTCCTTGGCAGATTGTTAAAATTGGAAACTAGGCCAAACTCCACATGGGTCATCTTATTTATGACAGCTGATATTTTTCTTGGATTCCTCTCTCCGAGAGGTGTAGGATTGATCTAAAGGTCATCTGATTCTAACATGTACAAATGAAGTTATGAATTTATTTTGATTATGGTCAAATTGTCAAAGTCGGCCAGCAAACTTATGTAGGTTCAGAAGCCCAACAGTCACGTCTATTCATCCTGAACGTTGCATATAAATAGAAGGTGACTTAACCTCATTTGGAGACACTCATCTTCACACTTCTGCCTCTCACCTCATTGATTGGGTACAGAATCTAGGCCTCTCTCTCTCTACGTGGACGTCCGAAATTTCAGGAGTAAAATTTCAAGAGAGCGAAATTTCAGGAGACCGAACTTTTGGACAGTTTGACCAAGCGTTGACCAACATGCGTTGACCTCCTTTGACTGCGTTTTTTGTGAGGGCTATCTCTGTTTGGGCAAGCCGCATTTCTAGGCACGAAAATCGAGGCTAAACGTTGACTGTTTACCAGCATTGACTGCACCTAGGGCTGACCGTAGGTGGGTTGTTTGACCAGACTTTGACTGGGCTGAATTTGACTGTTTTGAGGGTTGTTTTATCTTGTTGTTTGGAGGCTGAAGTCGACCGATTTGCTAAGGGTCAAATCCGCCTTGTTGACCAGCGTTGACTTTTCTGGTTAGGGCTTTTTTGTTGCTGTTATAAATTATCAAATTTGTAAATTGTACTCTCTCTCTACTGAACTATTGAAGACTAAAAAAAGATTTGGTCAAGGGTTTCCCCACATTGGGGTTTGTCCCTGGATGATGCCACATCTTGTGTCCTCTTGTCTTGGCTTGTCTTCTACTGTTTATGTCTATGTTCTATATGCATTTTACTATCATCTTGATGTGATTGTTAATCTAAATATTGATACTGGACTAATAAAGAAATTGAGTAAAATTGCTTTAAAGCATAGAACATACCATTGTTGCTTAAAATTAGCATGGTATCAGAGTTGAGGTGAAGACAAAGCCCAAGCAAGAGTGGAAGAGCAATCATCAAAAACAGTTGGACTAGAACAAAAGGTTCAATGGGTTCCTCATCCTACTTCCCAGCTGAAGACAAGCTCCATGATAAATCTGACCATCATGGATGGAAGATGTCTCTTGACCTTGGAAGAAAAAGAAGTGATGGACTATGTGTAGGGTAAAATCCCTAAACCTCCTTCAAATGCATTGGCTGCTATGAAAACCAAGTACAATAGGGTTGAATTCAAAGCAAAGAAGATTATTAGGGATTCCATTGACAAGCATCTAGTGGCCTACATCTCCGAATTGAAGACCTCCAAGGAGATATATGACAAGTTGGTCGCCATGTTCAGGGTTAGTAATGCTAATCAAATTCTATTTCTCAAGAATAAGATGAAGGATATTAAGAAGGGCAAGGATGAGGATATTCAATCCTATTTCTTGAGGATTACTGAGATCAAGAATGATCTACTCTCAATTGGAGAAGTCATTCCTTACAAGGAACTTACTCTCACCACCCTTGGAGGACTCCCACCTGAGTGGTATGTATTTAGAGCCATCGTCCTCAACAATGATTGAATTCCAAGGTTTGAAGAATTGATGTCGAGATGCATTCAAGAAGAAACAAGAATGGTGGAGCAAGAAATGTCTTCTAATAGAAGCAACCCCAATGCATTCTCCGCTCATGCCAACAGGAGAAATAATGCAAGGTCTAAAGGTTATTTCCATGGAAAGCCTGGATCTAAGGGAGGAAGGAAGGGCAGGTGCTTTGTTTGCAATAAGTTTGGCCACTATGCAAGGGAGTGTCCAAATAGAAGGGACACATTGTATGATGATGATCACAATCATTCCAGGGGCAAATTCAACAACAACGATCAAAGGAATGGCAGGTCCAATGGCAAAGAAAAAAGGAATGTGGGACATCAAGGAAATGGTCGACCCTCCATGAAATCAAGGAACTCCAAGTATGAAGAATCAAATGTTGTTAACAATAAGCAAAAAGAGTATTATCTTATACTGGCCCTCTCCACTGCCTCTTCCCCAGACACTTTGGGAAATTGGTTGATTGATAGTGGTGCCTCAAGGCACTTCACCGGATACAAGGAAGCCCTCTCTAATCTAATAGAAAGGAGACAAACTTGGAGATCATCCTTGGAGACGATGCCACCTATCCCATGAAGGGATTAAGGAATGTTACCCTTCGTTTGAATCAAGGTAAGACTATTCATTTACGAGAAGTACTATATGTACCTGATCTCAAGAAGAACCTAGTGTATTTCAGCCATGGAGAACAAAGGATTCAAGGTGGCATTCATCGATGGAAACGTACGTGTTTGGAAAAGAAATTTTAAAGATGCTTTTACTCTTGGGTTCAGGGTTGACACTTTGTATCAAGTTGGAGGAAGTCCGTTGGGAGCCATGTATTGCAACACATCTCTACTTCTGAACTATGGCACCGGAGGTTTGCCCATCTTCATTATAAGGCCTTACCCGATGTGAGACAAATGGTGACAAGTGTGCCCGAGTTCGAAGTAGAACATGAAGGTGTATCTCCAGGATGTGCCGAAGGAAAACTTACAAGGGGACCATTCCCCTCAAGTAATAGCAAGACGACAGGTAGATTGCAATTGATCCACTCTGACATATCTGGTATGATGCCCGTAAACTCTTTGGAAGGATACTTATATTATCTCACCTTTACGAATGATTATTCTCGCAAGACCTGGATCTACTTCTTGAAGAAGGAGGATGAAGTGTTCACCTGGTTCCAACACTTCAAATCCTTGATCAAAAACCAATCCGAGAAGAAAATCAAGATATTGAGGACTGATAATGGGACCAAGTACGAATCCAATGAATTCCAAGATTATTGCAGAGAAATTGGCATTAAGAGGGAGACTACAACTCCATACACTCCTGAGCATAATGGTGTGGCTGAAAGGAAGAATCGCTCTATTGTAGAAGCAGTTTGTGCCATGCTTCATGATCAAGGCCTTCCAAAGTTCCTATGGGTTGAAGCTGCAAATATCGTCATGTATTTTCAAAACCAATGCCCTCATCAAGCATTAGACTCCAAGACTCCCGAACAAATGTTCACTGGTAAGAAACCTGATGTCTCTCATTTTAGAATTTTTGGAAGTTTTGTATATTTTCATGTGCCAAAACAGAAAAGAAGCAAATTGGGTGCATCTGGGAAGAAAGGAATCTTTGTGGACTATAGGGAAAATTCTAAGGGATATAGAATTTATGTCACTAGTCAAAAGGAAGTTAAGATAAGTCATGATGTCACCTTCGACGAAGATATGGCCCTCAAGAAGATCAACAACCTTCCTATCCTAAGGAAGGACAAAGAAGCTGACACCGGAAATCAGGGTGCAAAAGAAGACAAAACGATGCCTAATGTTGATGAACCTATGGATCCTATTTATCCTCCTCCAAAAGGAAACCCTCATGGCTTAGGGAGACTCTCGAAGATGCTGAGAGACACATTGCACCAAGGGGGGCTTTCCGTGAAAGCAAGAACCCAAACAAGTATCAGGGATATTTGACCGCCATGAGCACTATCATTCAAAATGAGCCTTCATCATTCGAAGAAGTCGTGATGCATCAAGTATGGAAAGACGCTATGAATGAAGAATACGAGTCAATTATGAAGAATGATGTCTGGGATGTGATCCCTAGACCCCATGACAAATATGTTGTCACCTCTAAGTGGCTCTACAAAATCAAGCATGGAACTGATGGAAGTGTAGAAAAGTTCAAGGCTCGCTTTGTTGCTTGAGGCTTCCCTCAAAAGGAAGATGTAGATTACGATGAGATATTTGCACCTATTGCCCGATACACCACCATCCGCTCGATCATAGCCCTTGCTGCCTCGCAAAGATGGAACCTACATCAGATGGATGTCAAAACCGCTTTCTTGCATGGTTCAATCAAAGAGGAAGTTTGTGTGGAACAACCCGAGGGTTTTGAGGTTCATGATCGGGAATCTCATGTATGCAAGTTGAAGAAAGCTCTCTATGGATTGAAGCAAGCACCTCGGGCTTGGTATGAGAGGATCGATAGCTATCTGATGAAGCTGGGATTCACAAGAAGTGAAGCCAATCTGAAACTTTACTTTAAGGTTGAAAATGATAACCCTCTCATTTTGGTACTTTATGTGGACGACCTCTTTCTGACAGGTGCAGACCCTCTCATTCACAAATGTAAGAGAGAGTTGGCTTTCGAATTGAGATGAAAGACCTAGGACCAATGCACTATTTCCTAGGGTTGGAGATCTGGCAAAAACCAGGTGAAATTTTCCTCTCTCTAGGAAAATATGTTGTGAAGATATTGGAAAGAATTGGGATGGCGGACTGCAAGCCTTTGACTACTCCGATGGAGCTTAACTTTAAGAAGTTATGTGGTAGTGTTGTTGGACCTGAATTGGCAAATGCTTCTGAGTATCGTCAACTCATAGGAGCACTGATGTTCTTGGTGAACTCCCGTATGGACATATGTTTTGCAACTAACACATTAAGCCAATATATGGTTGAGCCTCATCATATACATTGAATTAGTGCCAAAAATCTTCTAAGATATCTTCGGTGCACAATCACTCATTGACTGAGATACATTGTCGGAGATGTGAGGTTGCATGGTTATTCTAATGTTGATTGGGCTAGCAGTGTGGTGGATCCCAAAAGCACTTCTAGATGTTATTTTTCTTTGGGTTTTGCTTTAATAACTTGGATGAGCAAGAAGCAGAAATCGGTTGCCTTGAGCACCATCGAGGCCGAATACATCACTGCTATTATGGCCTCCTGTGAGGCTGTTTGGTTGAGGAAGCTCTTCAGTGAGCTGTTTGGACATGTGCTAGATACCACCGTGATCCTCTACGACAACCAGAGTGGGATCCAATTATCAGAGAATCCCATGTTTCATGATTGCTCCAAGCATATAGATATCAGGTACTACTTTATCCAGGATATGGTTCAACGAGGAGTAATAAGGCTACAACACATTGGGACTGATGAGCAGGTCGCTAATATTCTGACAAAAACCCTGGGGAAGGTCAAGTTCTTGGCCTTCCGAGAACAACTTGGAGTCATGGAGAGACCCTCTTATGAGGGTCCTATATGAGATGGACATTGAGCTTTGGGAGCTCCGGGGGGCTTGGGGTACTTCTTGGAGCGATGAGCAACCATAGGGTAATGTTTTAAAACTCCGACTCCGGTTCGAAAACGACCGAGGATCGGCTCCGACTCGATTTTGACTTGGCTGGTTTGATTTCAATGACTCGGTCGTTGTAAAAAATACATTAAATATTTATTTTTTTATAAAAAAACATAATTTTAAATATTCTCTTTCATGTTTCTAAACACAAAGCTTTAGAATATAGAGAGAAGACAACATATGATCAAAGTAGGCTCATGAATATATCCATTATATCAAAATGGCACCTAATGCACTGTCAAATACAAAGTTCATACTTAGCCACCAATGTCAAGATTCTTTTCTACCTCAACCCAAAGACAATCACTAGAATACAACAACAATAATACCAATTCTCTACAATCAATCATAGCTTCTCAAATGATAAGCCAATGAACTGATCAACAAATGTCTTCAAATTTATGCCTCTGCTACAGGATGGCTTGTCTCATGCTTCTACCTAGACTGATGGAGATGATTTCAAGAAATCTGCCCCTAATGAAGTCTCAAAACCCTTGATTTAATTTTGGTCAAGCTCCAGAACAATCAGAGGGAAATATATATCTATTAGTCCATTGCCAAAACGTTTTCCTTTTTAAAAACACTATATGGCTCAATGCATTGTTTCAGTTTTCTAATTCATGCCACTAATATAACCATACTTCAGCCTTGTAATTTTCAAAACTTTCTCACAGTGATAAATTACTTTAGGGCTATAAATATGCAATAAACAACAACCCAACTGTTGATTTGTAGGAGGCGGAACAACTTTTGACAAATGTGCTTCAAGATCTTTTTCCAAGAGCGGAGCCGCCCGGGTTGTTACCGAGTCGGCTGAGTTGATGACTAGCTCGGTCGGCTCGTTAACAACCGGGCCAGTTGTTCCGTTTCAGTCACAGAGCCGACTCGGCCAGACATTGGCTCAGTCTGGCTCGGCCGAGTCGGAGTCAGCTCAGCCATTTTTTAAAACACTGCCATAGGGTGAGTGGTTCAACCTTCCTCTAGTGGTTTGTTGTGTACAGGGTGAGTGGTTTAGCTTTGCGATACCCCTTGGAAGACATGTAGGCAAGATGAGTGGTTCATCCTTCTCCTGCTGAGACATCCTACCCATGCAGTCTGGGACTCACGGGAAGTACCTCTCATCTAGCCAATGAGTAGGGAAATGAGGATAGGGACCATAGTACTACCGATGGATGCATCGTGTACTACCGTACTCCCTATGCTAGGATGATCGATATTGATCTGGGATCAATTGGAACTGGCTTAGGGTCAGTAAGAGTGGTATGAGACACTTTGTTTTGATTGGAACCGACTTCGAGTCAGTAAGAGTGTTATGAAACACTCTGTTTTGATTGGAACTGTATTCGGGTTAGTAAGAGTGGTATGATACATTCTTGATCACTTCTTCTTCTTCATAGTTCAATAGAGCAGAGCAGTGCATTGATGGCAGAGATAGTACAGATTGGCAAATGGATTAGCATATGGAGTTCTCCCTAATTGAGAGGGAGTGTTAAAATTGGCAACTAGAGCCAAACTCCACATGGGTCATCTTATTTATGACAGCTGGTTTTTCTTGGATTCCTCTCTCCAAGAGTGTAGGATTGATCTACAGATCATCCGATTCTGACATGTACAAATGAAGTTATGAATTTATTTTGATTATGGTCAAATTGTCAAGGTCGGCCAGCAAACTTATGTAGGCTCAGAAGCCCAACAGTGATGTCTATTCATTCTCAACGTTGCATATAAATAGAAGGTGACTTAGCCTCATTTTGACACATTCATCTTCACACTTTCTCTCTCTCTCTTCATTGATTGGGTAAGGATTTCTGGTCCTCTCTCTCTCCACACATCCGAAATTTCAGGAGAGTGAAATTTCAGGACGCTGAAATTTCAAGAGGCTGGATTTCTAGACAGTTTGACCAAGTGTTGACCAGCATGCGTTGACCTTCTTTGACTATGTTTTTTGTGAGGGCTATCTTTGTTTGGGCAGGCTGCATTTCTGGGCACAAAAATCGAAGCTTAACGTTGACTATTAACAAGCGTTGACTGCAACTAGGGCTGACCGCAGATGGGTTGTTTGACCTAACTTTGATTGGGCTGAATTTGACTATTTTGAGGGCTACTTTATCTTGTTGTTTGGAGGCTGAAGTTGATTGAAGTTGACTGATTTGTTGAGGGTCAAATCTGCCATGTTGACCAGCGTTGACTTTTCTGGTTAGGGCTCTTTTGCTGCTGTTATAAATTATCAAATTTGTAAATTGTACTCTCTCTCTCTACTGAACTATTGAAGACTAAAAGAAGATTTGATTAAGGGTTTCCCCACATTGGGGTTTGTCCCTGGCTGATGCCACATCTTCTGTCCTCTTGTCTTGGCTTGACTTCTACTGTTTATGTTTATGTTCTATCTGCATTTTACTATCATGCTGATGTAATCGCTAATCTAAATATTGATACTCGTCTAATAAAGAAATTGAAGTAAAATTGCTCTAAAGCATAGAACATACCATTGTTGCCTAAAATTAACACAGAACCCCATACGACATCCTATTCATAATGCTACATGCATGTACGGGGCATAAAAGTCTGCTTTGAATTTGTGATATAGTTGGAAGAGTTGTTATCAAAATTTCCAAATTAGATAACCTCAAAGATTCCACAGGCTTCATAGTTAGTGTCCAAAGGATTACATAGGATCTAATAACAAACCCAAAAGCAGATGGGATCTAGCAACAAGATCCATTTGGACCTTGCCCTCAGACAGAGGCCAGCTTAGTTTAATTCCATTTTATGCAGGAAAAGAATTTGCCAAGAAGGTTTCCACAGTTGGCAAGATGTTGGAAAAAGAGGCGTACCTTCAGTTACTTTGGAGATCTGTCCATTGTTCTCAAAAACTACATCCAGTTGACAAACACGCCTTCACAATGCTTTGTAAGATCGTTCCTATTTCTAGTTTGCTCCAGTTGAGTTTGGACACTCAGGGATCAATTTGGAAGGATTATAAATGATTATATAGCAAAGCCTTTATGGACTACAGAACTAACAGATCCATTCTAATGACCTCGCCAAATCACCAAAGTGCAGGTCACCTCAACAAAAACTGGGCCTTGCAGAGGACAAAATTAAGCAGCTTAAGAGCACACTAAGACTCAATTTAACCACGCACAATTGTGGTCTACTGGATTCTATGTCCCTGAAAAAACTATTGTAAAGAAGTATAATTTCCGCACTATATAGCGGAAAAGACAATCAGAAATCAGTATGACAAAAGACAAATGTGCAATATACGGGAACCAACGCAAGTTTGCAAAACATCGAGTTATCTAACAAAACTTACTTGTAGACTTGCCACCATTCACCATATTCAACTCCTAGATCTGGATTAGTCTGCTCAGAGACCACAACCACACTCTTAAATATGCGTCCGTACAACATTCTCCACCCTACAACAGTATGATTGACAGATCCACTGCAATGCATAATAAGCACTATGTTCCCATAAAATTTCCTCCATCTGATAAGGTTTCCAATCTCAAAATTCATCGCATGAGCTTCCTCTACTCCTAAATGCACCGAAGGAAGCTTTAGAGGCACAAATTCTTTATGATCCCCGTGAATGTGAACTGAACTTTGCCTGTCCAGCTCCAACGTCATCAGTCTTGGCTGAAGGTAACCCACAGCCAGCAGATCCTGTAGCCACGCAGCCGTAAACATTACGTCCTGCGCTGTCCAAAACCCCTCCTCGGCCATCGAATGACTCAAATGCAGAATCTTTTCAAATAATGTCGGTTTTGACGACCTCCAAGAGATGAGAAACTTCACCAAACGACCCACATTGACGTGTAAATCCTTCTCCTCCGAAAACGGATATGACTGTGTCCGATCGTACCTCTGCACGGTGGGAGGATAAATGGCAACATAACCCCCAATTTCCCACAAAATCCTCTGTGCCCAGTAGCCCCTGAGTATGTCAGAGGCCATCGTGCTGACCGATATTGGAAGCATGAGCCCCCAGAATGCAGGGCTTTGGATCAACGTATTGAATGAATTCAAAGGGGTCATGATACCCTGGGGAAGTGCAACAGGAGGAGCATGGGAATCAAACTTAATATCAAATGCCTCAATTCCAGACTTTCTAGTGTAATAAAACACGGAATCCACATCTGGAAGCCCATTGGCAATGCCCTGCTGAATAAATTGTTTCCCCCTGTAAACCTCTCCATAATAATCCTCGGGATTCACATCACCGACATCCTCCAATGGCAATCCCCGAGGCCAAACAGATCTCTGCCCAAAATGAATATAAGGGTTGACAACAGTCCTATTCTTTCTGTAATTGTTAGAATACTGCAAAATCGGTTCCCTGCGGGCCTCTTCTCCAATCAATTCAATGTCGAAATGGGTACTCAGATTCCCATTAGTTACAATACCTCGTTCATCCGCATCATATATTTTCTTAGCCCCGTGCTGAATAGCAAACAAATACCCTACAGTCTTCCTAATATAGGAATGATAAGGAAGGTGGTTGATGATCCGATAACCCAAGAGAGCTTGCTGGTCAACAGAAAGAAAAATCGCACCTTTCACATTCCAGTCGGCCGGCGTATCGGAATCCCCCACGGCTATCACCTGCCATCCCCTGATCTTCACCAATTGACGGATTTCCTCTGTAGGTGGCCCCCTAACGGCTACCACGATCCATTTCTCAGTCTTAACAATGCTGTATTTGCTCTTGTCACTGATAAATTGGATGCCCTTGAACTGATGCACGTCAGGAAAAGGGATCGTTTCCTTCTCTGTTGCCCTAGACTCCAAACATAGCAACGCCGCTGTGTCGCCTCTGTTGCGGAGGAATAGAAGGCCCACGGCACTGAGAAATATGAAGCCGATTATCACCACTTTGGGTAAAACGCCATTTCCAAAACACTCCCCACTCCCACTCCCACTCCATGAACGGGATTTTAAGTCTGGATCCGATGGGGAATCAGAGGATACATAAGCTACACTTCTGCTCTTCGACGGCTTGGCACTGGCTCGTTCCTGGACCAGCATTGTCGCCCAGTGGATTTCGACACCTACCACTAACAAAAGATCCTTCTCCACACACGAGATTTCACAGACACCTGTTTTATATGGGATTTATGGGATTTCAGGCGCTTCTGTGGCAGAAGAAGCATTGGACTCAATTGAATTCGCAATCAGAGTAGAATTGGCGTTTAGAGGCCGGGCTTCTTTTGTTGGAGTTTGCACAAATATAGCAGAGTGACCTCAGGAATGGAAAGACGGAGATAAATAATCGGGAGCTGAGAAGCATAATGAAGCTTTTCGTGTCAACTGGCTGACATTATGATAAATGTGATCCTAGAGTGAAGTCCGACGAATATTAAATCGGCGTTAATGACGTAAAATAGAAGTTGTCGGAGTGTCGGCATTGTTGCCTTAAGTTTTCTGGTCCAGGCCAGCGGTACCTGACGGACAGGTCCGGGTCGATTGAGGCCACTACTTCAAATCCATGATTGCCGTCTTTTCCATTTCCACATTGGGAGCGGGGTTAAATGGAAAAACAACTTGTTCTTTCTTGGCCTTAAACTTACTCTCTACTTACTCTCTTGTTGTTTTTTAACATACACCTTCCTTCTTTGCCTTAAACTTACTCTCTTCTTCTTTTTAACCTACACTGAAGTGAACAGAGTGGCCATCAATGTCATTATTATTATTATATTTTAAGTTTAGGCCATCAATGTTATTATTATTATTATATTTTAAGTTTAGGCCATCAATGTTATTATTATTATTATAATATTTTAAGTTTAAGGTTATTAATGTTTTATATATGTTATTATTTAATTTTAAGTTTTGGTTAAAAAGTTATATAATATTATTATTTAATTTTTAGTTTATGATTAGTTGCCAGTGTAGAGATGTTTTGAATTTATAGGATAAAGACTTATTTTTATAGAGCCATTTGATAGCCAATCTATTAAAATATAATACTTTTTTTTTTTCTAATTTTTGAACGTATGATTTTTTTAAGAGAAAATATATACTCTTAACCATTATGCTCACTCAAAATTATATTGTTTAATACAAATAAAATTATTTTATAAACATGAACAAAAACTAATTTAAAAAAACATGAAATAGTAAAAATAATGTTATAATCCAGAGAATAAGGTTATATATATATATATATCTTTCAAGAACTATCTTTAAGATGATTATTTTTAAGAATTAAATGAAGTATTACTTTAATAAGAAAAACCATGAGGTTAATAAGGTTAGCATTATGGTTTGAGAAATAGGGTATATATGGTGGTTTTATTATGAGTTTTTCTTTCTGACTTGGGTTAAGATGGTTTTTTATAGTTTGGAGAAATAAGGTATATATTTTAAGTGGTTTTATTATGAGTTTTTTTCATGGGATAGGTTAATATGGTATTTTTTATTTGTTATTGTAATATATTTTATGTATTTTTTTATATCAAATAATATTTAGTTTATATTAAAATAATATTTAGTTTTGTAATTGTTTGTGAGGTTTTTGATACATTGGTGATTCAGGTGCTTTGTTAAGGCACTTTTTCATGTGAAAGTCACCAGTGCAATTCTTGGCCTTGAGGGGTGATATATATTAGATATGATGAAGATGTAGTATTGCCAAGTTTACAAAAAAAAATATTTTAATTTTGTAATTAAAATAAATAATAAAGATAAAAATTCTAGTTTTAAGAGTTAGTTTAATTAGTCTACAATCAAACATGAAATTTTTTTATATTGTTGATCACGGGTTTTACTCTTTTCGATTCCTTAAGCCAGACCCATAATCAAGACCAGGCCCCATAATCAAAGCTGATGGTTTACTCAAGTTTTTTTTTACTTTCATTCCAAATAAATTAATAATAATTTTATATAATGAAGAAATTATGTGGAATTTTAATATTTTAATTAATATTTTGTATTCATTATATGAGATATCATTGTCATTTTTTTTAATCACAAATATGATTTCTTATAATTTGATTTTTAAAATTTTAGGAGTTGTTAAGCATTTAAAATAGATTGGTGAAACTAACTCACTTACAAACCTAAGCTCAAATGTCATTCTTATGTTACATTGCGCATTTCAATCATATTGTGTTGTGAAATGCATTTCAATCCATTATTTCAATCAATTTCTAAATGCATTTCATTGAATTGAATCCACATTATTGAAAAGAACCAAATCATTCCCTAGTTATCCTTCTTTGTATAGAATTAATTAAACCCTATCAATGAACTTTGTTATTGTTTTTATTATTCATTATTTGGCTTTTTTAGTATCATATTATATAGGGTTGGGCGAGGTTGGGGGTGGAGGGACCTTTTTTATCCCAAAGAACTGATGGAATTATCCTATGGATGGGGGTTAGGAATGTTATCACACAACCAAGCAGAGGCTTACTTGTTACTCTAGGGGCTAAGGTTAGTAGCAAAAAAGAGCATTCATTGTCTACCTATTATGGGAGAACCCACAATAACTATTAGGAATTTGATAAAAAAGACATAACAAATCATAGGCTAGACTAAGTTATGGTTAAAGCACAATATGAAGCTTCAAATTTTTAGGAAATAGCATATTTTCATGTCCTTCGAAGCAATAACAAACAAGTTGTTGTAGTGGCTAACATGGCCAAAAGGCTTAAAATGGGAGTGATATGGGTAAATGAACTTCAATCTACCAAGGCCATTCCTTAAATTTTAATTCGATTGCAAGTGCTTGGTTCATAACTCAACATTTGTTCCTCACGTGCAAGCTCACTCTCTAAGGAAAAAAACATTTAACATGAAGAGATTTAACATCACCTTGCACATGTTTAAGGCTACAAGGGTGAGTGGTTTTGAATTGATGGAGTTATTTAATCCTAAGGAAGGTGGCTAGAGGACAGACAAGTTTCAATCAAGTGGGACGATGTTGGGCTTTCATGCTTGCTTCTTTTTCAAGCTGGCCCCTAGTCTAATTCTCTTCTCACTATTTCTTTGCAACTAAATTTCTTTAGTGATTGGTATGTGCCTATTAGTAGCTCAATCTTCTCTAGTTTTTGGAACAACCCTAGTCAAAAACCAATGTAATAAAAGTTAATAAAGGCAAAATAATAACCATGATCACGAGTTGTGTATTCCAAGCTGGATGTTGGGAAAAACATCCTAGTGTTGGTGTTCATTTGGTTTATTATGACAATGGAAATTGGCAAAGGCAATGGCAAAGACTTTGGAAAGGCACGAGGCATTAATTGACATTTTATTTATGAAAATAATGGAAATTAGGAGAAAAGGAAGGTGAAAGGTCACAAGTTGCATGTGAGGAGGAAAATAATAGAAAATGAAGAAAATAGAGACCTCATTAATAAAAAGGCTTCTGAGGATCGGTTCATAGACTTTTGTTAGTTCAGTTTTGGAGTTCTCATTCTATTCTTTCTCCCTCTCTCATACTCTTGGATAATTAAGGTTTTCTTGGAGCACTCTTGGAGGAGTTCAACATACTTGGGATTTGAAGCAAGAAAGTGCAAGAGGACATCATGGTCAACAACTACAGCGAGTATTTCTTGCAGGTATCGAGTTGCATGTATGATTTCTTTACTATTTTTGGCATGCATGGCATATGCATGTGGTTTCTCGGTCATGATACGCCATTGGCATGGAGGATTGCCTAGATTGACAATGGTTTTTCCTAGCCTTGCCATTTCCTGGATAACCAAAGGGTTGTGGGAGTCTTTCCCTTTTGTTTTCTGGTTGGCTGTCATGTTCCTTTGGTTGTGGGTTGAGTTATTAGTTCCTAGGGCCCTGTAACAACTTGGGTTGAGTTATTAGTCCTGGAGCCTTGGTTGGACAAACACTTTATAGCCCTTAGTGGGTTGAGTTACTAGACCTAGAGCCTTGGTTGGACAAACGCTATGGAGCTCAGTAGTATTTATGGCTTGAGTTACTAGTCTTGGAGCCTTGGTTGGCACAAACACTCTAGAGCCCTAGACAACTTGGGTAGAGACCAATCTGGTGATGGTTAGTGATGTCCAACCGTGAGGTGGAATCACTGGTTGACGGTTGAGGTGGTTTGGCCTCTGGAATCCCTAGTATGATTTTGATGTATTTGTTCTATGAGATCCTGCATTCATGCTTGGAATATGGCACGGGGGCGATTGACTAGAGAGATATTTGGTTCATCTAATCTATGGTCGGGTGGAACTTGGAAGTCACGAACCTGGTTGCCCTTTGCATTCATCAATAAGAGCTCTCTTTCTCCCTCATATTTTATGGGTAAATATACTTGTTTATATGTGGCTTATATGGTTGTTATATCCTTTCTATTTCTATTGGTTATATGTTGGTTATGAATGAGTTTTATGACAGTGAAAATGTATGGCTTTCATAATGTTTTGGTTAATCACTGAATGTACAATGAATATATGGCTTAATGTATGGTAATGCAGTTATTATGAGGAGGCATCAATGCTTCTTAGAGATTCTCAGATTTGTATGAGACCCCTATGATCAAATATGTTGTTTAAACCTGTAGAATGTTTTTTTGTGACATGTTTGACGAAATGTTTGTCATGGCTAGTAGGGGTCCAATCGAGTCGTTGATCAAGTATTTGCATTTGTATCGTTATTTTGATGTTACTTTTCATTTCTAAAAGTTTCATGGAGTTCTGGGCAATGGCTTGAGTCTTGGCCCTGAAAAAGTGGCACAAAATCCAGAGTCATTGGCACATAACTACCTGGAAAAGTCCCCAGTCGCATGCATGCCTTGTTGTGGGAGCGATTGGAGGGTCCCAGTCACATGCATGCCTTGTTGTGGGAGTGATTGGAGGGTCCCAGTCGCATGCATGCCCATGTCAAGGGAGCGATTGAGGCTTTAATGCAACAAAATGTTAGTTTGTCTCAGGGGTCGGTCACCTGGATGGGTTGGATGGCTCCTGGAGGTTCTGTTGCATGTGTAGAAGGTCAGGTTGGTTGTGTTCCATCAGTTCCACTTCCTTAACTGATACATAGGGATTTGAATCATATCATAATAACTCTTCATCACATGTTTACCCCAATTGGTCGGTTACTTAGGTAGATGTGGGAGGAGGGTGTTACAATTTTGGATTATTTATGTTATATCATGGACCTTTGGTTTTTAAAATCTTAGGAATTCATCATTGGCTAAACATTCTGTTTTGAAGTCTTAGCTCTGATTAGTTCTTTCGAGCTTAATATTGGCTTAGCATTCCCTATTTAGTTTCCTCTTTTGCGGCAATTTTTTTCCTCTTGGAATAAAGGTTAAAACACATCATTTATTCTTAGTTTCAAAAGCCCAATTATTTGTTGGACAAGTGTTGTCTTTCTTATGTTTACGAATTTATTTTTTTTCTTGTTCAATGCAAAGATTAGAAACCTGACATCTTCTAGCCCCATTTCCTCTAATCTTCTTAAGTATTACGGAACGCACAAATTATTAGATTCGGGGAGAGTTTTGAGGTCTCATGAGGATATGGTGCAGGGTGTTGAAAAATGTGTAACTAAGTTCGATCTTCATAAATATGAAATGTACTTTTGATTCTTGTATATTGTAAAATGAAATAAAAATTATTATTGTTATTTTTGGAGCATGGGTTTCATAGTCAAGGTCTTTTATTTTAGAGGTCAAGCACCCATTGAGTGTTTCTAGGATTTGTCTTAGGGTCGAAAAGTCAAAAGATTCATTGTCATATATGGAAGACCCCATCAGGCACATTGTAACTTGTAAAAAAGAATTATTTTTGTATTTTAAAGTGTCAAGATATCTTCCAAGACCAAGTCAACTTGGCAGCTAAGAAGTCGGCCTATTCTAGGGCATTTCATTCACCTTGGAGACCTATATATAGGAGGGAAATCGACCTCCTTAGGACAACATTCATCCTCTCATCATTCAAGCGAAGGAGAAGAAGAAAAAGGCTAGCGAAGAAGGAAGAAGGATGAAGACAAAGTGTTTGGGTTATCTCTCTCTCTCTCTCTCTCTCTCTCTTTCACACATGTGAAGGAAAGGAGGTTAGGGTTTTTGTTGTTTTTGGATCAAATATGAAGAAAGTGTAGAAAGAAGGTCGAAGGAAGGCTCATTAGGTCATCCTCAAGCCCTAGAAGAAGAAGAAGCTCAAGTGAAAGTCAAGAGAAGCCCTGGAAGCCTTAAATCAACTCACACATGTGAAGGTAACCGTTGTTGGATGGGCTAAAAATTTCAGACCCATAGTAGAGGCTGAGATTCTGTAGCTGGGGATCGAAGTTGTGTTGCTAGAAGAGATTTGACTGGGTTTGACTTTGACAAAGGAAGCACATCATCAAGAAGGTTAGACTTGGTCTTGGAAGGGTATCGGTCTTAGTCTAGAGGTCTTGGAATTCATAAATTGAAGAATCTATAAGAAGAGAAGAGATTTGCGAGTTTTCCTCTAAAGTGGAGAGGTTTTGGCCCTGACTTGCAGCCTATATTTTGTGTTCCTGTATACTGTTGATCTTCTTGTTTTGGTAGTTGTTTGATGATAAGAACAACATAATAATAAGATAAGAAACTAATAAGAAAAAGTAAAAAGACATCACAAGTAGTTATCAAGTATAAAAGAAATCATCTTAACTGTTGCAGTATAGATTTCTCAACACAGGGAAATAGAGCCTTCATCCTCTCTCTCACTACTAGATTCAGTGATTCTAAACAACAATCTATGACACAAATAGTATACAATATGAACACCCTTTTGTAGGTTAAATAAGAACTAGTTACCATGGAGATGGAATGTAATATCCTAAAAAATTGGGCAAAAATCATGAGTGAGGATATTCATACAATGGCTCCCAACCAAAGGATCTTAGAAAAGGGAAAAATAGGGATGCGAGAACACATTACGTGATATCAGAAAAGTCATGGATATTATAGAATATGAACCAACATGCAACACCATATGACTAGACAAAGCAATAAGTCATCATTCCTTTCTTTATATTAGGTTTTTTAAAAGAATGAGCATATTAAGTTCCTTTATAAGGTTTATAGCAATATGTACATTTGGAAAATTTTGTCAAAGGACATTAGCAAGATTTGTATAATCTTATAGAGAGACATGCACAATTTAAATATTGTTGAATTTATAGTGTTGTCAGCATCCACTTTTTATAGAATACTTTACAAATTATTAAGTTAATTTTTTTTAATGTAATTTGACCGGGTCAAGATATTAAATAGAACATTACATTACAACATCTATACCATATTGAGCAACACAATTAATATATCAAACTTTACCTTCCCTAGCTTTCTAAATTTAAACATAGTACGATAAAAAAAAATCATTAATTTTTATTTATTTATTTTTGTTGGTTCATCCATGAATTTGAACCCAAAACCTCATATAACATACCATCGTTGATCAAATTATCCCCTTACTCATTTAATAATATTTTTTTATTAAATATATATAATAATAATAAATTTATCGAATAACACAATTAATATATCAAACTTTACTTTCCTGACTTTTTAAATTTAAAAATAGTACACTAAAAAAATCAAATCATTTAATTAATTTTTATTTATTTATTTGTGTTGGTTCATCCAGTTTGAACCCAAAACCTCATGTGACATACCATTGTTGATCAAGTTATCCCCGGACTCATTTAATTAAGTAATAATAATGTTAGATTGAAACCTACTTCAAAATAGATGATGTAATGTAAATTTTAACGTGATACAAAATTCTATGATTTTCAAGATAATCCATAAGAGTTCCACGAGGTACTTGCATTCACGGAATGAATGTCATTGATGTGGTTAAAGTCAACTTTTCAAACTTCGAGAGCGATTTATTATTATTATTATAGTAAATTTTAATGATGTTTAGAATAGGAATAATGTCTTTGTATTTGTATCCCTTTTATAATTATGATTGCTTAAAAATTTCTTCCACTAATCCTTAAAAAAAAAAATCCTCCTACTAAAAATTATCAAGGGTTTTAATGAATAGCTTAAAGTTCTCCGACGCCTATAAAATTCATGAAATTCACTAATAAAATTCCAATTATGACAATTAATTTGTTAAATTATTTTTTAATTTCATATATTAATAATATTTTTGAGTATTATTTTAATTATAATTTCAATTGCAATTTTTGTTAGTGGTATTATTATTTTAACAAAACAATTATTTTTTTATATTAATATAGAGTTGGATTCAAGGTCAAAACTTTATATTTGCAATTAGATTTTCATCTTCTATGCTGAGAGATGTTCACAAAAGACTATACCTTCCACTGCCTTTCCTACCTACAAAAATTCTAAACTAAAATCTTTTATATGCTCTTCAAAAACTAAGACATACTTGTGTTGCATATAATATATATGTTTATTCTGCATTGACCTCTCCATCTGTTAGGTTGACTTCATCACTTCCCACATCCGCTTGCCTCATTGTATCTGGAGCGAAATCCTAGGGTGTGTCCACCAACGCTTCTGCCTTTTCCACCTATTATGGAGTAGTTAAATGGTGCACCTTAATCACTACTCCTTTCTCACCTGGACACTCTCCTCTGAGCCTATTCCTCCCTCAGATTCCAACTTAGCAAGGCAGAGATCTAGCAGATCAGTGTTACGTTTTGTTTGAAGAAGATTAATCGTGTGATTCAACAGATTTAATTGAGCCTTTAACTCCACATCTCACATATCCCCCTTCATATTCAAAAGAGTCAGTATGTGCTCCATTGTAGCCATCAGATAACTCAAATGGCTACTAAATTCCTCTTCTTCCTTCGTTGACGACGTCGCCACGCATACAACCTTGCAATTAATTGTTCCCTCAACCCTTAGATGATTGAGCATCAAAAGTTGCATTGCTAATTAGAATTTGATTCTTCAACTTGCCTTATATTCGAGCCAAACCACCATCCTTGAGCAATTAATTTCCCCTTAAACTTCAATGTGATCACCTGCAGTTTATGTACCTCCATTTAACCAAGCACTCGAGTTCGAATTTGATTTCGTTACATATCTCATTGATTGCCATTAAATTTCTATATATGATCTTCAATTGTGCAGATAACAAGCCTTACCTCCTCCATGCATTTATTAATATTCGGGCCTTTATTACATTTGTCCCAACTTGATCTTGTCGATGGACCTTCACTGGTCCATGTGGATATTGGTGGTCACCCGCCAAGTCCACTTGGACACCCACAATTGTTTCTTTCACCTTCTCAGTTTCCTTAATTGTAGCACAATTTACTATTTTTAGCAGTTTTTCGGGTCCTGAACTTCCAGAGCCGTTTTGAGGCCCTAAACGATGTTTTTTGGGAAAACTAGGAGCAACATATGTCCATCGACCTATGTTGCTCTTCTCAAAGTTGTAGCTCTCAGATAGATCTTTCTAACAAGATATTGTGCACGTCAAACGGAGATCGTATGCCAAAGTTACGACCCCGGGAAGTTGATGTACCAATTTACCCAAACGGGGCCCATAGTTTAGTGTTTCATCTTCTAGGATTAGGTTTTTGGATGTTTAGGGTTTTTCATTGTTTCTCAACAATAAATAGGCCTTCGAGCCTCATTGTAACATAGTTCAGGGGCATGTAGCCACCACATCTCTTCTCAGAGATAAGCTACCATCACCCTAGCTGGTTTATTTCCATTTCTGTTTGTAAGCATATTTTAGTATTTTACAGTAATGAAATGAAGTATTATTTCCGTTGCATCTCTGTATTTATGGTTACCTCTATAATTTGTTGTGTGCCTATTTAAATATGGATCAATGGTATCAAAGTGGTATGATTTTTCTATGTTTTTCTTTGCATGTCCTCAACGAGGTTGGGATATAAGGAGTTAGGGCTTGAACTGGTCGAACCTTTGCAAGACCAACCTCGCAAATCCTGACAGCCTCCCATGGTGGATGAAAAGAAAGACGAGGGGGCAGGAGATCCTATCAAAATCTTGCTCGAAGAAACCCTTGAGTGGCAAAGGAATGCGATGATGGACAACTTTAAATTCTTCAGCAGCTACCCAAAGGCGACGCATCGGCTTCCAACAACTACTCTGGAAACGCCACACCCTTCAAGGTACAAGTTAATTTTGAAATCCCCATCTTCGAGGGTCAAATAGACGCAAATGTCGTAGATAAATGGTTTAATCTGCTAGAAGGGTATTTTTCTGTTCATGATTTTTCGAGTTGAGAAAAGATTATTTTCGCTCTTCTCAAAGCAGCCCCCCACATCAAGGACTGGTGGAAAACCTACTGCGAGCAGAAGGATGAAAGTACGGGCTCACTATTTTCAGCCGCATCCATTTGGAATTCATTCTGAACTACCATCAAGGAGCAGTACTACCCTGTCAGAAGCTATGAGGATCAATACATAAAGTGGACCACGCTGTGGTAGGGAAGGGACCAAGACATGCCGGAGTTTACCAATATTTTCCATACCCTTCGCACAAAGTTGGGTATCAAGGATTCGGAGTAGCATTTGGTACTCAAATACCGCAGTTGCCTGCATAAGTACATCCAAGAAGAAATAGAATTCCCGAACATCTACTCGCTCGGCATGGCATACCGATATGCCGTCAAGGTTGAGCAAAAGTTTAAACAGAAGAAGCAAGACTTTGGATTTGCGAATCCGAAGCAAGGGAAAGGTGCCCCCAAACCACAGAACAAAGGATAAAGCCAAGGCAGGGTGACCCAAGGCAACCCGCTAAAGCTGCAAGCAAAGAACAACGCCGCGAAGAAAAAGGACATGAGAAAGTGGTGTGAGCTCTATAAGAGATCCACTCACAACACAAGTGAGTGTCGGGCCAAGCAGTCATTGGTGGCCAAACCAAGGGTTTCAAAATCAAATGCATGTTCTGACTCTGAGTCAAAACCTGACAAGGGGAATGACAAAGGGAAGCAAATTATCGATGCGGAGCCTAATGCCACCATTGCCACCACGAAGATCCAGAAGGAGGAACCCGAAGACCCAGAGGAGGAGGAGCGTCTCTTCCACTCCTAGATGTGGGTAAAGGGCTCCCCGCTACAGTTAATTGTCGAGAGCGGGAGCCAAAAGAACCTCATTTCGGCAGAGGTCGTGAAGTGGATGGGCTTACTGACTACAACACATCCACAACCATACACCATTGGGTGGCTTCACTAAGGACGGGATCTTCGCGTAAGCCAGCAGTGTCGCCTTCCATACAACATCAAGCCCTTCACGGATGAGGTATTGTGTGACATTTCTCCCCTTGATGTTTGTGATGTATTATTAGGAGAACCATACTTGTGGAAGCGACATGTTGTGTATGAATCAAGGCCCCATGTTGTTATTGTTACTTTGGGAAATAATTTGTACATGATACCAGAGGTAACAACGCCTACCACCATCTCTTTGGTTACTGCAAAACAATGTAGTAAGCTCATTTCCAAAACCGGGAAATTTGTTTTCCTGATGATACGCCCTCAAGGAAAGAAGAAGATGGTGGCCACGACCTCTAGACAGGGCCCCTCCGCACTACAACTACAGATGGACAAGGTCGTACAAGGACATCTTCACCTCCCCTGCAGGGGTTCCTCTGCACTGTCATGTCAAACACTCCATAGATCTAACGCCAGGTGTGTCGTTGCCCAACAATGAAATCAAGAGGCAGATTCAGGAGTTGTTGCAGAAATGTCACATCCATCTGAGTTCATCACCTTATGGGAGCCCAATCATGTTGGTATAGAAGAAGGATGGGACTTGGAGACTCTGTATTGACTATCGGGTGCTGAACAAGATCACTGTCCATAATAGGTACCCGATCCCACGAATTAATGACTTCTTGGACCAACTGAAGGGGGCAAAATATTTCAGCAAGGTTGAATTGAAGTCAGGATATCACTAGGTATCAATCGAACCCTCCGATGTGTGGAAGACTATCTTCAACGCCAAGGAGGGCCTTTTCAAATGATTGGTTATGCCTTTCGGATTGACGAATGCTCCTGCAACGTTCATGAGGCTAATGGATGACATCTTGTAGCCATTCACCAACTCATTTGTAGTGGTATACTTGGATGACATCCTGATCTTCAGCCATAGTTGCGAAGAGCACCTCCACCACATCCAACAGGTTCTCCAAACACTACGCCAACACAAGTTATGTTCCAATTTGGAGAAATGCACTTTTGGCATGACCTAGGTTCAGTATCTAGGATACATTGTTAATGAACAGGGGGTGCATGTGGATCCAGCCAAGATCCAAGTCATTCGGGATTGGCCATCTTCAACCACTCTAATAGAGCTCTGCATCTTTCTAGGCCTTACCAACTTCTACCGCAGGTTCGTGTTGGGATTTTCTCATATCACTTGGCCCTTGAGTCAAGTCACCAAGGGAGAAGCGAAAGCAAAATTCTTTTGGTCTGAGTCTCAACAGAAGGCATTCACAGAGTTGAAAGATCACCTTTGCTCGGCACTAGTGCTCACATTACCAGACTTGCAACAACCATTTGAGGTCAAGACAGATGCCTCTGATTGTGCTATTGGGGTAGTCCTTACTCAACATGGGCATCAAGTGCCATATCACAGTGAAACACTTTCAGACACAGCCCAAAAGTATCCCACTTATGACAAAGAGATGCATTCCATTGTGCAGGACTGCCGATAATGGAAGCATTACATTTTGGGGAAGGAAACGGTCATCCACACAGACCACCGACCCCTACAGTTGATCCAGACCCAAGGGAAATTGCAGAATGATCGCCATCAGAAGTGGTCCACATACCTGCAACAGTTCCATTTAGATATCAAGTATAAGAAGGGTAGCACCAATAATTTTGTAGATTACCTTAATCGAATACCGATCATGGCGTTAACCACCGTGCTCAACTCTTGTGGGCACGAGACTTCTGATTGGCCACTTCTCTACAAAAGCGACCTAGAATTCGACCACACATACCAGACACTCTTGGAGGGTCAGCATGTTCTAGATTTTCACTTCCAGGATGCCCTGTTATGCCACCTGGGTCACCTTTGTGTTACTTCAAGCGAGCGTGCCAAGATGATTTGGGAAGCACACTATAGTCAGGTTGCTGGGCATTTCGGGGTCGAGAAAACGGTGGCAGTCCTACAGAAGTATTTCTATTGGCCGAATCTTCGACAAGATGTCAGGAAGTACATCAGATCATGCATTACCTGTGCCATTGCCAAACCGACCATCAAGAAGCAAGGCCTCTATACCCCGCTGCCTACCCCTAGTCAACCTTGGGAATCCATCTCCATGGATTACATGTCGGGCCTTCCTTCTACTAAACATGGAAACGGCTGTGTTTTCGTGGTCGTAGATAGGTTCTCGAAGATGGCCATTATGGCGGCCTGCAAGAAGAATATCACAGCAGAAGCCACTGCTAAACTCTTCTTTGAACGAGTGTGGGTACACTTTGGGATCCCATAGTCTATCATCTCAGATCGGGACAGCAAGTTCCTCAGTACATTTTGGTCGAGCCTCTGGTTGATGCTGGACACTAATCTCACTAAGTCCATAACCTTCCATCCTTAGACTGATGGCCAGACAGAGGTTGTGAACGGGATGATCGTGCACATTCTGCGCATGTATAACTCAAAGCATCCACACACATGGGATGAGGCCTCCTATATGTTCAACATAGCTACAACTGAGCTCTCCACAGCTCAACTGGCCATAGCCCTTTCTAGGTGGGCTTGGGATTCCAGCCACTATGTCCCATTGATGTGGCCATGCCATTTGTAGCTACTCATACAGATTCAACTCATGTCTAGTCTGAAACAGATAAGGCAAATAGCTTCATTGAGCACATCCAACACATTTTTCAACAGGTCCATGACATTCTAGAGAAATCAAATGCCAAGTACAAGCAGCGGCGTGATCAACATCGGGTGCCACACAAGTTTCAGGTGGGTGACAAAGTCTGGTTGCATTTGCAAAAGGAACGCCTTACCAGAGCCTATCGGAAACTCAGACCACTCTGATATGGTCCTTACACCATTACCAAGGTTTTGGGAGACAATGCATTTGAGCTCAACATTCCCCCATTCCTTGGCCTGCACCCAGTGTTCAATGTGGACCGCCTTCGACCATACTTTCCACCATATCCGACACTGCAGAACAACTCACACCCACAGAGTTAAATCCAGATTGCATGGAACAAGCTGAAACTGATCAGATCATGGACACATAGATCAAGCACACTAGCCAGCAGAATATCCAACTGTATCGAATTGTCAAACCAGGACAACTCCTTCACCAGGGCAAGTGGCTCACCAGGGACCAAGTTCAGCAAAAGTTTCCTCATCTCATGGAGGAACTCAACACAATGGGGACCATTGCTTCCTAGGGGGGAGGAATGATCCAGGTGGATATTGGTGGTCACCCACCAAGTCCACTTGGACCCCCACCAATTTTTCTTTAAGCTTCTCAATTTCCTTAATTGTAGCACAATTTACTATTTTTAGCAGTTTTTCGAGTCCTGAACTTCCGGAGCCGTTTTGAGGCCCTAAACGACGTTTTTTGGGAAAACTTGGAGCAACATGGGTCTATGGACCGATGTTGCTCTTTCTAAAGTTGTAGTTCTCAGATAGATCTTTTTAATGAGATATTGTGCAAGTCAAATGGAGATCATATGCCAAAGTGATGACCCAGGGAAGTTGATGTACCAATTTACCCAAACAGGGCCCACAATTTGGCGTTTCATCTTCTAGGGTTAGGTTTTTGGATGTTTAGGGTTTTTCATTATTTCTCAACAATAAATAGACCTTTGAGCCTCATTGTAACACAGTTCAGAGGCATGTAGCCACCACATCTCTTCTCAGAGATAAGCTACCATTGCCCTAGCTGGTTTATTTCCATTTCTGTTTGTAAGCATATTTCAGTATTTTACAGTAATGAAATGAAGTATTATTTTTGCTGCATCTTTGTATTTATGGTTATCTCTGTAATTTGTTGCATGCCTGTTTAAATCCAGATCATTCACGCCATGTGTATGCCAAAATCTAGATCCCAACAAGAGAGTAGATTCGTTGTTTAGGGTGGGGGGATTATACAAATGGTTCTCAAGGCGAGAATATGAGCTGGCATTAGGATGACGAATCATCTACCTCGTAGTCCTCCTCCACTAACAGTTAATTCAAATAACTCTCCAACCCTTTGATTATTGATTTCTAGGTTCATGGTATAGGAGAATAAGAACTTGTAGTTTCATTCTTAATCAATATTCCTTATTCCAAGGTTGCTCCCTTATTTGCCAAAACATTCACCTTTGAGTTTAGATATTTTTTGATATGAAAAAAATCAATTCTCTGAAAGTTTCCTAGTTGTATTTTGATTCTAACATAATGGGGTTGACCTTATTAGTATTCTTATGAAGCTTGAGAACCTGTTGAAAGA
Organism: Pinus taeda; assembly: GCA_000404065.3. Lineage (NCBI taxonomy): Eukaryota > Viridiplantae > Streptophyta > Pinopsida > Pinales > Pinaceae > Pinus > Pinus taeda. Next base: position 141,190 of record APFE030272667.1, on the reverse strand, counting down.
CTATCATAGAATCCCCAAATACCATTAGTTGTTGTATATTCCTTGAGATTGTTAACTCCAATACTTGCCACAATGCCAAAAATTTGGCTTGATTATTAAAGGCAAACCCCAAGCCCCATGCATATTGTAACTCCATTTCTTCTTCAAGGCAACAGATAGTCCCTCCCACTCCGGCCTCCCCTATTATTATTATTATTATTATTATTATTATTATTATTATTTTACATGATAATTTTGAATTAATTTTCAAGTTTGTGTTTGGATCGCAACGGATACATTAGGAATTACATAGTTGTGTTTTCCATATTTTTTCTTGAGCCCTCTTAATTGTGAAAGCTTCAAGGTCTTCCCGATCAACTATATATATTAAGACAAAAATCAAGGTTTAGTAGGGACGAACCTTACAAAATTGGCCCCCCAAAAAGAAAAATGTACACATAATAGTTTATTGATTAGTTATTAGTCTTCAATGGTAATTTACTTGCTCGTATCCTGAGTAGGATCATTTAGATCGAGCATTTGACAATAATAAGAATGCTTGAGTTGGTTGTGTCATTCATACTGTTATTCAATCTGTCTAGTTGTCTTGGAAGGGTGTCCACTTCATCATCCTTCCCACCTTCTTTATCCTTGATTTTCTGAATTTTATCCATCACTTAAGAGGATGTTTCCATATGTTCATTATGCTTTAGATTAAAGATAATTATATCCAATTCCAATTTCAAATATTCTAACCTTTGTGACAAATGGCTCAATAGATCTTTATGGCTACAACTCATATTTCCCCTCAGACAACAATCAAGCAAAACAACAATCCACAAAAGAAACCATAGAAGAAGGTTGCTACTCAACTTTAGAGTGAGGCTGGAAGAGAAAAATCATCGCCACCAAAAAAATTCAATTGTCCACACACCAAGAGGGGTTATTTGACCTAATGCAACACCAATTTCCCCACATATTACCTCACCTTCGACCATCACCTATAAATACATAGAGAACCACTAACAACTTAGCCACATAATGACAATATACCCCATCCCAGTCATAATGAGGGCAACATTGCAGTCCTTCATAGGAAGAATTACATCAAGCACTCTTGATAGGTTATGACTCCATAGACCATAATCATAGCATACATCTAATTGTAGGCCAAATAGCACAATCACAAAGACCCAAAACTTGACAATCAACAAAAAAAATTATGGCTCCAGTTGAGCTCAAAATTCTAAGATAAAAGTGTGAGTAGAGCTTAATTCTTCCAGAGGTACCGACGCCAAACTACCCGGTAGAGTAAGGATTCACTCTTCTATTACCCTATCTCTAGATATGCACCATAGAGCCCACCCTCATCCCAATGTCATTATCCCGACAATCAGCTAAATCCATCCCACTAACACAAAGCTAAAAATACCAATTTAAAGGGAGCACTAATTCAAAAAGAGAAACTTGTAGCATCCAAATTTGGAAATTTCTACTTCCAATACTTTTCTTAAATTTATCCAAGCACTTGTGAGGGAATGACAGTGAGGCAATGCACATCCTGTCCATCCCACATCTATTGCTCCATCTAATAACATAATGCTTCATTATGGAACCACTCCACATGTTTGTGTAAGCCTCCAAATATTTGATGGATGTGATATACTAGATACGAAGGGATATCTCCTGTGTGACTTAACTCCTGCAATGATATGGTGATTATTATTGATCATGGCCTATACCTTTAATGTGTTGTTTGCATGCATTCTCCTATGTGAGGTGTCCACGTTGACCCATGGATCTCCCCATTTTTAATTTTTTTTTTTTTTTTTATTAAAATTTATCTCCCCACTTAGAGAGATAACAAAACCTCTAATACTCATCTTGATTACGGAATGGTAGAGGGTCTGTGAAGACCATTTATTCTTAGCACCCCCAAACTTAGTTTGCAGCCTATATTAACACAATTGTTTCTTTGTTAAAGTCCCTAAGGACACGATAATATTCTATTAATGGGATTCCTTCCACGATCTTCCTAATTCTTCTCAGCATGCTTTCTAACATTTTGTCCTTCGGAAACGAGCCTCACACTAAATGTTGAATAACAAATGAAGAGTCTCTCAAAATAATTAACGAGGTTACTTGGTTTTCTCTCACTAGTTGTATGCCTTGAAGAAGTGCATATGCTTCAACTTGGTTATTTGTCATGCATCCTAGCCCCATGAATACTTCACTACTTGAGTTTCCTCGGGGTCATACAACACCCCTCCCCCTCTCGCCACCCCATTTAAACTGGTATTATAGTTTTAAAAAATTATTAAAAATTGACAAGTGATGATTTTAAAAACAATTATAAAAATGTTGAATCAAAAGATTGAGATAAGAAATAAATATTTTTTCCCACTATGAAATTATGGACCTACAGCATCTATCATAAATATAAATGTAGACATAGATAAATAGTTTCTCCAAAAAAGTTAAACATATTAACTATGATAAAGAATAAAGTTGCAATAGTAATGAAGTTAAGAGACAAGACATGTGCCTTGAATCCAAAACATGAAAGATTTGTTGTTATTTTATGGTAAAGTGTGGTTTTTGTATTTTGATAGCAAATGGTTGTATGGTGTTATGGCTAATATAAAACATTTAAATAATTGTGTTCAATTGAAATCAACTCCTACTTATAGAAAATCCTTTATTAATAAAATTGGATGTTTATATTTATGGTTAACTTGCATTTGGGAGATTGTTTTAGATTGAGACACATCTAATTGACCCTTTCTCACTTTTAGAATCAAATGACCAGCTTGTAAAGCATGTTTTGAGTGGTAGTTTAGGTTTTGTTATCACAAATTTGTCACATAAAATGTATGAAATTCCTGAGCACCTAGGTTGAGACTTACATAACTATGAGGTTGGATACTATCACCTCATCAACTTTCTTCTGAACTTTAGACTAGGGAATGGTGTCTTAACCAACGAAAAAATAGGTTACTAGGTTCACTTTGTGTAGTATGAAGTGGGAGTGAAGAGAATTTAGCAACAAATAAAAAAAAGGAAAAATATAGGTTTTTGATTGATTTTAGGGGTGATAGATGAAAAGGTAACAATTCGGCATCATTGCTAGGGATAAATTCCATTTCCCACAAGACTTTTGTAGCTCATATACATTCCTAGATGAGGGGGCCAGTTTGTGAGGTAATAATTACACAATCATTCACTTTTGCATCTGGTGGAGAGGAGATCATTGGGTCATGGGAATGTAGCCTCTTAACAATTATACAACAACATATTGTAGCATGTAAATATCTTTGTAAGAGAAAATGGCCTCAAGAGGTGTGATGTTCCCATCACATCATAAAAATGTTTTGTAAGGCATGTTTACTAGCTTTGGTTCAAATTTTGGGGCTACCCAATTTTCATAAGAATTTTTGTATTTGGTAATGTTGACATCTCTAGATTTTGTGATTTTCATTTGAGCTCTATTAGTGCTCAATCTATTTGCTAAAGGGAAAAGTCTTATCTCTAACAAGAGAGCCTAAACGAAACTCTCAAGAAAGCCACCCACTATCACCTCAATGGCCTTGTCTCACTCTTTAGACTAAAGGAATGGATATCCTAGCCAAGGGGGGAACCTTAAGAGTCAAATCTAACTAGGTCATTGTATAAGAAAAGGATTTCTCTAACTTGACTTTAAGAAAACTTGTGATTTGGAATGCCTCACTCTTAAGGCTTAGGGAAAATTGAAGCATACAAGAGGTTTATCAAACCTATACACTAAACAAGCTTTTAGTGAAGGGTTACTTAAACAAGCATGCTTGCTGTGAAGCATAATTATGCTAGAAACCAATAAAAGGGAAACAAAAAATTGGTCAAACTCAATATCCCAAAGTAAGATCATCCATAGAAACATGTAAATACTAAAAATGTTGTCATTCCCATGTGAAACATATATCTAATGAGATTAAGATAAATTAGCAACACAATACTTGAACCAAAACTATGAGATGTACTTGTAAGAATAATCAACTTGTGTCATTCAACCCACCATGTCCATTAGATCCTCACTAAGTGTTGAAGAGGCTTAGTTATTGTTAAGATACCATCCAAGCCAGTGAGATTGTATGCCAAAAGTTAAGTACTACAATGATAACTTTGATTTAGAATAACATAACGAGGAATCATGTGTGTTCAATAGAATGCATCTATCATATGGAATTTAAGGGCTCATCAACAATAAATTACATAAAATCTAAAACATGCTTATGTGTAAGTTAGTGCCTTTAGTTTACTATTGTTTATAGATGAAATTTTGGACAACAAAAATCCTAGATCAAGAACCATGAATTTTCATCATATTATTGGTATTGTAGAGATTAAATATGACATGTCACCAAGAGAACTAGAGCATGTTATAATTGTCTTACGATTATGTTAAAGATAGATAATACCAAATATGTATCCAAAGCACGCCCATATGAAGGCAAAATAGTGAACTTATCCAATCCCATAACCAAAAATAAATTATTAAGATATCAAGCATTGGATAGTCACATTTAAGGTGTTAAACACAATGTATGTGAACCATGTGCTAGATTAAGCAATGTTACAAATATGCATCAATAGTGAGACATTAATTTCTTTGTGTTGAGAAGATAGAATTGCTAAGAGAACCTCAATAATAGTGCAACAAAGCTAAGAAATAAGCCAAGTCATTTGCCCCTAATACTAGGTTATTCCACAATCTAGTGCATTGATTTGTTACATGAAATGCTTAAAGATCACAACTATGCCCAAACATTACAAGATAATGATGAATTACATGAAACATTTACCATCGATGTAAAACAAGTAAATTACAAACCCTAATCATTTAGAACATGAGAAAGATTAAAAGTATAAAGTTGTTTTTGCTCAACAATCAAGTGTTCCATTAGATAATGCATCAATGCATTTATATGAAATGTTTTAATGATAATAGTGCCACAATGTTACAAAAAATGATATGTTTATGCTAAAATTAACTTCAAGCAATGTAAACCCTTATGTGGGAAAATCAAGCCAAGAAACACTTAGAATATTTGCTTAATGCTTAGAGCGTTCAACCAAGTAGGGAATTTTTTTACTTGCTCGATATCTTATTGCCATGTGGAGTGTCAACACATTGCAAGAAAATGATGAATCATGCCAAAATGTTGACCATTGAAGCAACTGAAGCATTCATGTCAAAAATTTATACCATGAAATTTGCATTTCAAGGACCTAAGTCATTCACTTAACAAGCAAGGCATTACATTATAGAAGACATTGCTTCATTCATTTAAGGTTTTGGAAACCCAAATATGACCCAACATTGCAAGAAAAATGTGAAACCCTTGTCAACAAAGTGATGGAAAGCTCAGAGTTCTTATAATTCCAACATTAATAAGAGATAAACTCTACTAAAGATATAGGTTAGGCACATTAAAGTCCAAGTGTGATGATAGGTTATATCGACAAGTGTATCAAGCTTGAATGAAGCTCTAAACCCAAATTTGCATTGAATTGCACTAGCTTATTTATGCAAGCTTTAATAGATAGGACATGAAATAAATGGTTAGCCCAAGTATAATCCAAGTAAAACATGATCTAGCAATTTGATATCAAATCTTGGATCTAGCAATCTAGTTCTACAAATATTCCTTAAAATCCTATATTGCAAATAACAATCAAAACCAGAAAAATGGAAAAAAGTAAAGGTTGAAAAGGTTTTTGGTGGTTTGGTTAAAGAGATTAATTAATAAGACCAGTGCCTAAGGTGGGCTATGGGGTCCCTAAATCTATTCTAAGTGTGATCCTTATCATGTTAAGTCAATGTTCAGTGCATCAAGAAGGCGTTGGCTTGAGGAGGCTTGACTCGGGTTCAACATTAATTAGCCAAACAAATCCCTACACTACTAGCCCTTTCGACATCAGCCTGTAGAGAGCAGATCGAAGACTCACCCGAAGCAGTATGGGGGGATGCTAGAACCAAGTTTCTGCACCCTGAGATGGTTGTGATGTTTGTTTGATTTCTTCTATCCCTGCCTCCGCACAGGTGGTCTTGCCTTAGGGGTTGCAAAACAAATCCTTTATTCTGGTCTCAATACCTTCATAAAAGTATACAATCGACCTTCTCGCATCCCTAACCTGTGGCTCAGGTACTTTTTCACTGCTAAGGCAGCTTGTCGTGCAGATTCCTCAATTATCCTAAGTAATTTGCTTATCTTGCCAAATACTTGAAGTTATCACCGCGTAAGAAGGTATTCATAATTGCGTTCAATTATTCTATGTAATTGCACTCATTTGCACATCATATAAGCTTAATAAAGGAAATTCATACACAAAATATCCAAACAAAACAAATACACAAAAATTGTAGCATAACTCCTTTTATTAATATCTCCCAAGTGTTACAGACTTTGTCCACCCTGCGCACACAGTTGTAGGGGTCTGCACACTCAGTTATGGACTTCTACCCTAGGCCTCTGCACACTCAGCTGCAGAGCCTCTACACTATGACCCAAGACTTAGACTTCTTCTTCAGAACTATCACTTTATGCCATTCTATTGATTGATTGATCCATTGTTTCTAAGCTACTTAGAGCTTAACTCTTTTTATACAATCCCATGGTCCACGGACCATGGGTAGGTCTCTTACATATCACTTTACTTTACAGAACTAAGGGCGGACTACCCTTTTTGACACATAACACCTTTGCGCTCCGTGACCACAAAATGCAGAGTCTTTACAATTATATTACAAAAATTGACTTAACATGGCTTTTAGCCCTAAAACTGCCCTTGGGGTATCCCACCCCGAATAGGCCCCTAACACAAACATTTTGACTCGCCCTCGAGTCACTCAGTAGGCACGGAGATCTTTACGCAAAGCCCGTCCAACTCGACCCTGATGTCTGTAACTTCGGTTGTGCACTGAGCTGCTGCCTGCTTCGCATCTTCAATTGTTTTCTTGGTTATTGCCCCTGCACTGTCAGCCTGAGGCTGTTGTTGTGTTGCTTGCAGAGTTGCAAGCTTGCCTTTAATGTTTCTTGTGACTGCGCAAGCTTCCTCCAGCCAGGGCTTTAATCGCACCTTCAACACTGCTTCCTTGTGCAGCATTGTGTCCACCTGTTCCTTCAACTGGTTGGCTTCCTGCAGCTTAGCTAACCTCTGTGTCAGTACGAAGGTTCGCATTGTGCCCTTAACTTCATCATAGCGTTGTTGGAGTTCGCGCACAACCGTCTCTAGCCTCTGGATGTTTGGGTTCTCCTGCAAGCTGGTCAAGACCTCAAACGATTGTTCGAACAACTATGTGCAGTATGCTATTGCATTGTCCACTACCACAACTGCTTCTGTGACAGCGACCGCCTGTTGTTCCTTTACCTCTAGCGGTGTTGAAGGTTGGGCCCTCAACTGGAGCTCTGTAATCTATAAGTTCAGCTCCAACTGAACCCGCGCTATCTCTATCTGAGTGCCATGCACCCCTGTGGCCAATTTGCGGATGCGGACCTCAACTAGCTCCTCCTCTAGAATGGCCAACTCTGGGACCATTTTGCATGCCTCCTCTATGACCTGTATGATCTTCTTGCTCTGGATGGTCACCTCGGCCTTAGCAGCAATGGAAGCATTCCTCTGTAGGGCCATCTGCTCGTTGTTTATCTTTTATTCACTGATCACGTGGAGGGAACAGTGCTCGCAGGCCCTCAACTCTGCAATTACTCCATCCTGCAAGAGGTGGAATGCTTCATGTGGAAGCGCTGCTAGGTTCAGTCCAACTCCCTTCAAGGCATTGACAATGGGACTGTTAGCCTCATTTTCCATGGTCAGTGCTCCATCTGAAAGCACTATCGCACTGGAAGCCTTTATGTGCAGCATATCAGCAGCCTCTGACATGTCGATAGCAAAGATGGTGGACAACATACCAGCTTGCATCGCATGGGTCTGCAACTCCTGCAGCTCGGTCTGGATGGCCCCGAGGATAATATGATGCTACTTTTCAAATTGTTGTAGGGCCTCTGCAATGACATCTCTGACTGTGTCACCGATGTCATATAAGTCACCCTTCGTTAATGTGATAAGGTCCAGCTAGGTCTTGGTTGCCTTGGATTTCTTTCTGGACCCTCCCTTCTCTAGCTCTCTTGGGCGCTTAATGCAGGCTGACGTCTCCTGAGGGTCTACGTTGTGCTGCTCCGTGTCCTCCTCTTCGGTCTCAGGGGACGACGACCGCGCGCCTTTGTCAGAGCCCCTCTTTGCTGTTTATTTTTCGGCCTCCTTTCCTGCCCGTTCCACACGGGCCTTCTCAGCGGCCTCCGTTTTCCTCTTTTCGACTAGCTGCGCCATCTTCAGCTTGGCCTCTTCCTTCTTCTTCTGTGCGGTGGACTTGCTTCCACCCACTAGCAAGTCCGTGGTAGTGCGCCACTCTGACAACCATTTATCAAGCACTGCATCGATGACATCATCTGTGGCTAGATACGACGAATCGTACCACTTTTGCGCAGGGTCCTTCCACACCCTGATTGATATATGATGGAAATCAGTTTTAAACTCAGCATAGCTCTACAGGTTAGCATATACCGTGGGTGAAAATCGCGGCTTGCAATTGATGGCCATCCTGATATTCATTTCCATCAATATCCAGAAGATATTGCTATCCCAAACACACTCTGCGTCCTTGGTCACCCACAGCGAAGCGCACTTCGCTGCTTTAGGAAGGTCTGGCGCAACCAAGGGGAATTGGCTCACCTCTGGTAGCTCCCACGCTACCAGTAAGATCGATAGCAAGAACTACATGTAGTGGAAGGTCTTGCTTTTCTCTTGCGCTTTGCGACAGTTCGCCAGGAACTCTCTGCGAAGGTAGTCTGACCAGTTAAACTAGACTCCTTCCGCGCACTATTGTGCGAGTGCGACAACAGGCATCAAAACCTCATCAGCGTGGCACTTTTGCATCACCTTCCCTACAAGGATCTGTGTTGCCACCTTCACAATGGGGTCACAGATACTGGAGATAGCGTACCCGTGCGACTTCTTCACTAGTTTGAACTTCTCTTTCATTGATTCTGTGAGTGCCTGCTTGCCACCCTTGCTGCCAAAGATCATAGATGGATTTTCACTTGTATATGACAAGAGCGTTATTCTATGAATTAACATATCAGTGATGGGTATCGGCTCCTCCAGCCATAGATACCCATCATGCACCAAGCACAACAACTGCTTGATGACCAAAACTGTCACGGGGGTGCGGTTATAATGCAACACCCAGAGCAGGTTGAGTAATCTTGCCTTCTCTACTCCTCTAAGCCACTTTCATGGCTCCAGTGCAGTCATCCTCTTATTCGTGTCTATGATGCGATGCATCAGCTGTTCGGTCACCAGGTGTGGGAACTTCTCGTGGTCTGCCAAGTCCCAGTATTTGAGCTTCAATATTGGCACCCGTGCCAAACATGGACCGTCAAAAGCAATTTCATCTGGTAGCATAGGGGTTTGCAGGGGAGTCTTACTTTCATCATTGTCCTTTGGGACCTTGGAATTAGGCTTGCGCAGAGGGATGTCCGCACCCTGGGCTTCAACCTCCTCTATTTCCACTCCCACATCCTTGTCGTCCATGGGGATGTCTTCGATATCCTCCTCCTCTATCTAGGTTTATAGCCTTACCTTTCTCTTGGGAAGTGGGGTTTGGTGGGTTTCGTCTTGGCGACACGTGCACTGGTATGGGAGGTTGCTTGCCCTTCTTGTCTTTCATGGTCTCCTTGGTTGGGGTTGGCTTCGGTCTCAACATTCTCGGGGATTTAGGGACCTCCGCCAATACTTCGACCACTTCCGAGGAAGCTACTTTGGCCTCTCTCTCCATTTCCTATGCTGAATCCTCTACTACTTGCTGTGTATTGATAACTTCTTGGGGTGCTGAAATGCTCTTCAGCAAGAATTCCTGTTTGTCCATAGGAAAAGTTGCAAATACCCCAGAAACTATAAGAAGTTCATATTGCTCACGATTCATAGGTGCTTGAGAGCTCAACCATTGAATACTCAAAATATCAAGTGTTTTTCGCTGGAAAACTACTTGTAATTTATAGGGCATTTTGAATTCAAATCCAACCCTTCCCCCCAAAATCGGTTCATTAATTCTAGATTGGCAACATATTTTCAAGGATCTAAGCCATAAATTTCGCCTTAAATGTTAGTCGCCAACTCCATTTAGCCTCACTTCTGTCGTATTTTCATGAACAGTGACTTTAATAGTCACTTTCTGGGCAACCTGCGTGACTTCTCCCTGGGTAGTGCAACGCCCTCCGTGCTGTTGCAGATCCAGTGACACAACCTTGCTTTGCACCATCTTCCAATCACACAGCTCCCCACCCTAGGCAGTGTAGTTTATAGTCCCATGTCTCCTTTCAGCTGCCTGGAGCGCTAAGACAATGCTACTTTCATTTAGTCACATGGCTGGACCGCCAGTGTATGGCTTCAAGTGACTGCCATTCACCTTTTCTAGGAAGGGTTCTCCATTTAACTTGATCAGCTGTACCGCTCCTCCATCAGTAATCTACTTAATAACATAAGGCCCTAACCAGTGCATCCTGAATTTCCCTGGAAATTTATCAAACTTACTATCATATAACAAAACCAGGTAATTTACCTTAAATGTGCGCAACTTGATGTGTCGATCATTCCATGCCTTTTCGCGCTGCTTTTGGACCTGTTGGTGAAATCCAACCAAAAATATTTCTTCTTCAAGCCCATCCAGCTGTGTGAGCCTCTCCTCCAAGGCTTTGTGATCCATCATACCTGTGAGCACTGCTATGTGCAGACTAGGCACGATGTATTCCATAGGCATTACTTCTTTCAAACCATAGACAATCCTAAAAGGGGTTTGTCCTGTCGATTTCTTACATCTCATTCGATAAGCCCACAGTACTGCAGGTATGCGTAGGTCCCAATCACTTCGCTGAGCATTGCAAACCTTGGTTAGCGCATTTTCGAGCACTTTGGTGAATGCTTCCACTGTCCTGTTAGCCTGTGGGTGATAATGTGTGCTCTTTTGGTGATATACCTGAAATTCCTCCGTCAGTGCGTTGATCGTCTCATTCAGGAAGTGTGTACCACGATCACTCATCAAGATCTTCAGACATTTAAATCAGATCATTACATGCTCAAATAGGAACTTCACGACAGTCGCGCTCGTGCAATCCTTCACTGGCTGCGCTTCTACCCAACGAGTCAAATACTTCGTCACAGTGATAATGTACCTTGCTCCTGTCTTCCCTTATGGCTGAATGGGTCCTACAAAATATATCGCCCACTTCTTGAAGGGTTGCAATGTCATTTGTGGATTCAAAGGCATTTCATCCCTCCACAATGGTCTGCCCATTCTTTGACATACATCACATGCCTTATAATATGCTTTTGAATCATGATGAAGGATTGGTCACCACAACCCTGCACGTAGAATCTTCTACGTGGTTGCTCTCCCTGCATAATGTCCTGCCATGTTGCTCCTATGAGCGTCCACGAGGATGCTACTTCTTTTGAACTCAAGTACATACCGTCTCAATATCTCATCAGTCCCCATCTTGTATAGATGCCTAGCAATGACAAAGAAATTGGTCGCGTGCACCACTAATTCCTTCTTTTGTTGGACAGTGTATCCTTCCGGTGCAGTTCTTGTTATTAGGAAGTGTATTATATCCTCAAAATGACCATCCGCGACACACACTAAAAATAGCTATGCATCGGGCAATCCTTCTTCCAAGTAAGTAGGTTCCTCCCCTATCTCGATGCGCGACAGATGGTGTGGTCCCACATTCAATTGTCCAGGCTTCACAACAACTTCAAAATCGTACTCCTGGAACAATAAGAGCCATCTACAGATTCTCCCCCACAAAACAGGCTTATTGACCAGGTACTTCAGCTCGGAGTGATCCGTATACATCTTAAAATGGCCTCCTAGCAAGTAGTGCCTATACTTCTGGAGCGCATACAACATAGCTAGCCCCTCGCGCTCAGTGGTGGAATAGTTCTTCTCTGCTTTGGATAATTTGTGGCTTACGAACACAATAGGATGGTCCAAGTCTTCTCCACCAACCTGTGTTAGTACTACTCCCAGCGCTATACATGACGCGTCGACATGTACATGGAAATCTTTCTTCCAGTCTAGGAAGACTAGAATCGATGTGGTAACCATCTTTTCTTTCAAGATATCCAAGCTCTTCTTACAATAATCGTTCCAGCAGAACGTGACATCCTTCTTCAACAATTTCTCCATAGGCGCGGTGATCTAGGCATAGATTTTGATAAAATTTATGTAATATTCCGTATGTCCCAGAGTAGCGTGCAGCTGTTTCACACTCCTCAGCACTTCCAAGTTCAGTATCACCACGATCTTCGCGGGGTCTACCATCAGTCCTTGTTTGCAAACCACATGCCCCAGTAAGTTCCCAAATGGAACAGAAAAAGACACTTCTTGAGATTGAGCGCGATCTAGTATCTTCGACAGGTATCCAACATCAGGGGCAAGCTTGCTACATGGCGCTTAACCAGCCCAAATATAGTCCAGTCATCAAAATATATCTCCAGGAACTTATGAATAAATTCCTTGAATGCTGCAACAACCATGCACGAAAATATTGTAGGCGCATTCTTCAATCCAAACAACATTACAATGTACTGAAAACAACCCCACTCAGTTGCAAAGGTTGTCTTGCTTCTATCTTCCGGCGCGATTTTGATTTGGTGGTACCCAGAGAACCCATCAGTGAAGGAATATGCTTCATGGCCGCCCACATTGTTCAACGCTTCATCAGTGAACGGAGCCGGGAAAGGATTATGCACACAGGCGTCATTCAGTTTTCTGAGATCCACGCATATCCTTATCTCATCCTTCTGCTTCTTCTCTTGCACCACCATTGGGCTTACCCAATCAGATTCTTCCATAGGCTCAATGATGTCTGCCACGAGCATCTTGTCTTGCTCTAAGCGGATCTTCTCTTTATATTTTGGATTGAGATGGTAAGGCATTTACTTAACTGGCTTCATGTTGGGCTTTAACGTGATCTTCATCATTCCTAGGTCCTCGATTATTCCTTTGAGATCCGTGAACTTGGTAGGGAATAAGTCCTGGTATTCGTGGAGAAGTTCAGCGACCTTATCCACCATCGCGTCGTCCCAGTAGTCTCCAATCTTCGCGAATTTGGGTTCTGCCTCTGTACCAATGTTTACTTGTTTCGTTTTCAATGGCGCGATTATATCAAGGTTCTCAATCTGTGGTCCTTGAAACTCGCGGTGACCTTTTGTTTCCAGAATGTTAATCTTCCGTGGATCCTCATCCTCTTCTTTAGTAATTGCATTATAACATTCCAGTGCGTGACTTAGTTGAGTAGCCCATTCAGGCTGAGTCAGGTCTAAAGGATCTTGCGGTATCCTAAAGATTGATGCTTTCACTTCTTGTAGCGCTTCCTCAATACTGTCAAACTGTTACACAATGTTTTGTCACTGTCCCTGTACTCCTTATTCTTTGATCTTGGGGGACCTCTATACTGAACCCTGCATGCTTTTCCTTCATGGAGAAACTCCCATTATGTTCCTCTTCATGACCAAATCATTTCCCTTTCTCACCATTTCCCCTTAAACTTCTGTTTTGTCTAGTTTACAAGGTCGGTGCTAATGACCTTTATCTCCCCCGCATCGATGTGCAGAGATTAGCACTATTCCCCGCACCGACTGGTGTGACTAAGTTGTGTTCTAGTCGTGTCGATCCTGTTATGGAAAGTTTTTTTAAATTAGAGTTGAAGTTTCCAGCTCTAGAAGCTCCGTAGCAGAAGTCTGGTGAATGGTTTGGCCGAATGGGGTCGAGGATGACAGTTTGGGCTCCTTTCCCCTATAATGATGGAACTACCTCAAGGGATAAGTCCTTCTCCCATGAGAAGAGGATCCATCTCCCATCCATATTTCCTATATATACCTCCTTTCTTCCCAAGCACAAGCTAGTTAGAGTGTGTTGATGCCCCGAAAATCGTTACATCAACATCGGGGATAACCACCCGGTCCGGACCTTAATACAGCTCCTTTTCCATTTGGGATGGTGGCTCCGACTGGATATAATGGGACCAGTTTCCCAGTAATGAATAAAATGGGGTGAATGAATGATTGGTTTTTTAATAAGTGATAATAAATGGAGGACTTATTCTATGAACGAAAACAGAAATGACTATTTTATCCCAGGAAGCTTCTATTTTTTAAGTGCAACATTTAATGATCTATGTTTGCTGATAGGCATATAGATGACACTATTCAATAAACAAAGACATTCATTTAAATGATAATTGCTTCGTTCAAATAGTTGAACGAAGTAATTGATAAAACAATATTACACTTCTCTTTTATATTACCGATACATGCATGATTGAGAGAATAGCAAACTGTAAACATCCAATAGTGGAAAGCATAAAGTTTACTGTTAAAGCACATTCACATATTCAATAATAACATAAATTACCAAACAGCCATTCACATAAAAGGAATAAATTCAGACATAGATAATAGTACCATATGAGCTATGAATTATTCCCTACGCCAATCACAATTTAAATTGCTTCTTTCGATTCAGAAATACTTTCAAATAAAGGAAATAGTGCACATTCACATCAAAGCTTCATTATCAAAATTTGGAAAGATTGATCCAGTCTTCATAAAAGAATATGCCTGAAGTACAGTAGTGCAACTTCAGGCTTAAGTCATATACAAAAACTTACGACCCTTTCTAAATACATGAAAGGGTCTATAAATACTAAACTAAGCTAACAAACTACAAAATGAACATGCTACTAAATTGGTATAATCAGATCTTAAATACCTCTCCCATAGTGATCTGGTGGTCGGTAGCGATGATTCATCCTTCTGGTTGTTTTCCCTTTGTCCTGAGTTGGCATATTGCCAGCATTGCCTCCACTTCTTGAGGGCGACTGAGACGAGAATTGATTTGAGCAGCATAGGTGGCATCATGTATATCGGGAATGATACACCCGATTGCATCCGTCAGGAATTTGAGGGTGGCTCTCTGACTGTATGGTTTTACTAGGAACAACCAATAGGTGTCCCAAGTTAAAATTTTAGTCCCTGAGATCAATCTCCCATTCTTTTCAAGCTCTTGATTACATGACTGCTCCAATGTCTTGGCCGATAATAGTTTACCCGGTGTACATTGAGAAATCATGTTAGATAAATAGAGAGTATTATTGATCAAGTCAATTAAGTTGCTCGTAGATAACTTGCATCTCGAAACAGCTCTCTCTGCTTTCATTAATTGGGACTACCATTTGTGGATAATATTTCCTTATGGGATTCTAATATTTTGGGCAAGTTTGCTTCCTTTCCCTCATTAGAGTCCTGCCAAGTAAGAAAATATGTCAAAGTGTATTCGGCTTGTTGTAAATCCTGCCTGGCATCAACTGACCTATCTATTATAGATGTTGTTATGTCGCATAAAGGTTCAACTTGGGTGATTTCATGACATAACAATCTTATTTGTGTTATTAATGCCTTGTAAATTTGCATTGCCTCTACTCTGAACTCGGCCGACTGGGGAAGACTCTTGAACCTTTCTACTTGAGCTGATAATTGAGAAATTTGCTCATCTTTTGTCTTTGCCATCTGTTCATTCATCGCCTTCAACTTTGATAATGCCTCAGATAGTTCCTTCTGTTTCTGGATTGCTCCCGAATTGATCCTCTGCTTCTCTTCATGCAACTGTTTGTTTAGCTAGTTGTTTAATTGTTTCTGTGTGGACAGTTGCTGTTGTAGCTGTTCTGACTTCTGTTGCTCTTCCGATAGCTGTGCTTGTAATGAAGCGATCGCTTGATCCTTTTCCTTCAACAAATTGCTTACTTTCGATGCCTTATCCATGGTGGCTGCCGAATAGGCACCGACATATTGAGATAACTTTGTAAGGTCATCGGAGGGGTCGAATTCTTCTCTCCATACCACATTTGCTGTTATTGTTTGTTTAGGGAACAAAGAAGGTTGATCAATCCTTCTCCTTTTCTGTTGTCGCTTTATTAGAACCCTTTGTTTTGGGCTATAGAAAACATCTAGTGGAGGAATGTCCTCCACTTGCAAAATTATTTGATCAGAAGGATTCTTCGGAATTATTTCGACTACTGTATGTGAGGGTGGACCACTGGTTCCTTTGCTTGGAACCTCCTTTGATGTTGTATCTTGTGTATCAGCAGCTTTGGATGTTTCGACGTCCGTTGAGGTCTCAATATTGCCTATAATTGTATTGAATTGTTGCCATTCTTCAAGCAATCTTGGGTCCACTTGAGTATCAACATTCATTCCTTTGCTACTCTGCTCCTGCTGCCTTTTCTATTCTTCTTCCCTTATTCTCTCCCGTTCTTTCTTTTCTTCTTCCTCTTGTTCTTTTCTATGTGCCTCTTCCTATTCTAACCTCCGAAGTTCCTCCTACTCTCTTCTCTGGACTTCTTCATAGATTGCGGATGTAGCAGGAGGTTCATTAGTAAGCTGCTTCTCATGCTCACTTGACTGAGTCATCGGGGTAGTAGCTAACAAATCTAGAGGTAGAGTTTGCAACCTCTGTTCTCTAAGTTTGTTAAATTCTACTAATCCGTCATCACGGTATCTCATTCTGGCTAGCTGTTGTACCTGGAAAATTGACTCGGTGGAGGAGAACAGGTCATCAAACTCATCTTCCTTGTGCTCGAATTTAGTAAGCTTGGCTTGATCTAGGGCGTTATATATGAATTTCTTCGGGTCGAAGCGTCTATTAGGCAGAGTGGCGAGACTTAAGACGTTAATTTTTTCTGCCTCTTTCTCTGCTTGTTTATAATCATGCAGAGTATAGATGCCACACCTAAGGGGGAAAGGAGGCCAAACTTTCTTCTTTGAATTTCTGAGAGTTTTCATGGCTGATGCAGTTGTAAGCTGATATGCTATTTCGCGAGCTAATAACTTGTCTGGTATGTACAAGGGGAGAACATGAGGTCTGGCCTGGCTGCCAAAAACTCTTACATAGGTGAATTTTTCTTCTCCAAACCAGGTTCCTAGGGCTGTCAAGTCGATCTCATCCTGAGAGGAGATCTTAGGGGCAGGTTTATCAAAAATTGCATAGTAAATAGGTAGCATACATCCATTGCAGACTTGGTATAAATGGTGTTTGTAATGAGCTTTCCATAGCTTCTGGTGGTAAATATGAATAGGCATAGGGTCCTGTGGAGTCCATCTCCACCCTAACACAGGAAACTCGGAATTGAAACAGAGGGTGTCCAAAATATAGGCACTAAAATAAAATGGAGGGATGAACCTATCAATAACACGGGATTTGTTTCTGAATTCAAGAATAGTCGTAGCCAACTTATCCGATAATATAGTCCCCCAATCCATGATTTCACTATTACATGCCGCTTCCATCAAAGGAACCATTTCTATTGAAAATTTGCAAGAATCATGCAATCCCCACAATCGACACATCATGACTCCAGCATAACAATAAGGAGAGCATAAGGAGTCGACGGAGTACTTACCCGAAGACTCATGTTTATGTTTTGCTGGGTTCTATCTCCATTCTCGTATAGGCGCTGACTCGGTTTCATTATCATCTCGAAACTTCTCCAGAAATGCCTTATTATACTTCTTCTCTGGTTCGGGAAAATGGTACATTTGTCTGAAATCATTGGGCTGAAATGAACCAAATACTCTCCCATCAACAGTGCAAAATGTTCTATCCATAATTGGAATTTCCTCAATTGCCCATCTCACCACATCCGTATATGGAAGAATTTTCTCTCGAGCTGCTATCCTATGAAGGTAGGAATCAGCCAAATCCTTTAAAGTAGCATCAGATTTCCGGCTTGAACCTGCTGAGGCTTGTACCGATGTTTGCTGAGGTTCCTCGGCTTCAACCAAGTTGTAAATATTTTGCCAAGTAGTGCTGCCAAGGCCGAGACATGTGGTATCTGAGATTAATCCCTTCTTGTTTGGTCCCGGATTAGTGGCATGTTGTCGTGTTACCATAGGAGCCGAAGGCATTCCAGACTTCTTAGATTTCTTTCCCATCGTTACTGCGGAAAAAATCTGCGCAAGAGAAAAATAAACGTAATGCAGAGAATAGATGGCGAAAACCAAGTATGAGGAAATTGTGTCAATTAATGGGAAATGGACGATTTATCATAAGGCTCTCGCAGATGCAATCTCTGAAAGGATTTAGGCATGACTGCTCATTAATTGGCCGTTAAAACCTGTCAATCACTTAATTGCTTGTTATATCCTTTATTTTCCGAATAATGGTTTAAGCGTGGATTTGATTTTTTGGCGGTTGGACGCGATCGAATCTCTATCGGGAAGAGAAAAGGATTTCAATGATAATTAATATATAATATAGCAAAATCATATTGATCCTTTTCGGAAGTCGTGCCTGGATTCATCGCAATCGGCAATTAGAGGAAGGCTTGGGTAATTTCATTTGAGTCTTATGGAATCCCCGATCGCCGATAGCGATATCGCTCGACTTGCATCAGGAGTTTGAATGAGGAGAGTTTGTTATGTTCACGTCGCATTCCCCGATCGCCGATTGCGATATCGCATCGGAGCAAAGGGGAGGAGCCTTTTATTATTTGTTTTCTCGATATTCATTGGCTATTTTTCTTTTATCGCATCGGGGAAAATCAATGGGTCATGGTTATGCATCCTTTGTTATTGCGATATGCGATCTTGCGATCGCTTTATTTCAATAATAAAGGATTATTCGTTTTATTTTTAAGACCTATTATTTCAAAAGGTTTCAAGCTGTTTTGCTTATTTCCGAACCTTTAGAAGAGTGATGGATTAATACCAATTTAATTTAAAAGGGACCCATTTCAATTTATAATTTTCTAAAGTAATATTTATTGAAATGTGGGGTTGTTGTATAGCACAACACCCCACCACCCCGATCCTTATCATATAATGTATTAATGGAGGGGTGGGCCACTATCCCCAACCCCTCCCCCCATACTTGGCAGGTCCCATTGTTTTTGGGCGGGCAAACGTCTGTTGCGCACGCGGAAAGGTGGGATAGTCCTTGGGGCACAAACCCAACCTCAAAACCACCACCTATTAAGCATGGACCACCATTGGATAAGGGATAGATGAGGCGGGTGGGCTTCCCAAGGCGGGCCTAGCCTGACCTCCCTTCTTTTTTTTAAATTCGGTTATGTAAAAGAGGGAGGGGGCGGGGTGTTATAGGTCCAAATCTCACTATTATGGTTTGTGATGCTGCACTCATGGCCTAGGGCAACCCCTCCTTCCAGACCTGGTCCAAAATCTAAAAAACAATGTTTTATTCCATGTACGCGACATTGCCCTGAGTTAAACGCATGTATACGCGGGTTCATATATACCCAACCCGCGTATATGTATTAAAACACTTAAAAAAATACAAAACTCCTTATTTTCGGGCGGAGATCGCGGGTTTTACCTGCTGATCACCTGTTAGTGCCCGTGGCCTCAACTGTTCCCAACCAATTCCTAACTAAAAAACTACTTTGGAATTGGTATAAAAAGACCCCAAAGGGAAGGCCTAAGGAGGAGAGAATATAGAGAAAGGTTATTATACTGAGATTTCCCCCTGACCAGGTCTGAAGAACCTTGTGCCTTCTGCACTTCCCCCATTTGTACAGGAAACCCTTGTTTCCTTGTGATTTGATGTTCATCCCTTAGTTATGGCATCATGGAGTGAGTCTTGGAAGGAGATATGTTAGAGGCTTGAGGCAGGACGGATCCAGAAGGAGGCTGTGCTTGGAGCCTGCAAAGGTTGCTCAGGTGATATTACTCTTTTTGTACTTTCTATTTGTCTATAATAAAGAAACACGTCTTGATTCCCGATATGCTTCTTCTTTATGTTTATGATGTTCATGTTTGAATTTCATGTATGAATGGATGTTTAAAAGTTTATAACTAACTTCCCTCTTGTATAACTTAAATATGATTTTTGTATAAATCTTTGTCCATATACTGCTGCATTCTTTGGAATTGTTGGTTTTGTAGGGCAAAGGAGCGAAAGGGACGTGAAGAAGGGTTTGGACCCTTGAGGAACTACCCGAAGATAGGACCTAAGGTACGTCCTTCTTACTTTAGAATTAGCTTTTGCTACCATAATGGCTGTGTGTGTGCATGTTTCTTTGTTTAGACAACTTTCAGTCTGCTAGGGTTCCACCCAAAATCCCTAGGGGATAAAATCCCTCAACAGAGTGAAGTGAAAGGATGCACCTGATTCAATCAACCATGCCTCATGATCTACATGTGTACTTTAAGAAACCAAGTACACATCCCCACCTTCATCTGAGGTGGTTTTTGCCTCTGTAAAAGGAGCATCATTAGATCCCTATCCTTTGTTAGGTGCTTTAGATTAAGAGTCCCTTTTATAGTGCCCTTTCTTTCTGCATTTCCAACACATCACCTTTACAAGTTTTCCTGGAGATTCAGATCTCCCTCTAGATTTAGATCTCCATCTCAATGACTTATTTTGCTTATGTTCTGAGACCGTCCTTATACAGACAAGGAATCA
The DNA here is from genome assembly GCA_000404065.3 of Pinus taeda. Classification (NCBI taxonomy): domain Eukaryota; kingdom Viridiplantae; phylum Streptophyta; class Pinopsida; order Pinales; family Pinaceae; genus Pinus; species Pinus taeda. The sequence goes on along the minus strand of APFE030272667.1, from coordinate 120,639 downwards.
CCATTCTGGCTCTCCATGTTTTTCCATCTCATCTCCTCTATCAGCAAGGATGAAACTATTTCATCAAAATGCAACGCAGTTGCATTTCTACCTATTGCAATAACCAGACTATCCCATGAATCTGGTAGAGAACACAACAAGCTAATGCGCTTATCTTCATCTAAAATTTTAGTATCAACAAATAATAACTAACTTACCACAGTATTAAATGCATTCAGATGCTCTGTCATTGAGTCTCCATCTTTCATCCTCAAGTTATACATCTTTTTCCGCAGGAACAGTTTATTCACCAGAGACTTAGATTGGTATAAGTCCCTAACTTGTTCCACAAAGGCTTAGTTGTAGCTTCCCTTGATACATTCAGTAATACTGAATCTGAGACACATAATTGTATTGTTCTCTTTTCCTTCTGATCCAACTTCTTCCATTCGTCATCAGACACTCCCGTTGGTTTAGTACCCAGATCTACCATGATCCACTGATCTTTATCTACCAACAAATACTCCATCTTGAGTTTCCATAACTCAAAACTCTGACCATTAAATTTCTCGATCTCTATCTTTCCACTACTCGCCATCTTCTTTCACCACCAGAATCGATCCCATAGATCTCTCGTTGAACAGGGCCTACCATAGGCCCAAGCGAAACCCCTCAACAACAAAGGCAACACCTTGAAGCCAAAACAGCTCTGATACCAAATGTAGGTTTTAACCCTGTACAAAAATAACTGCATACAAATTCTAAAACACAGAAAATAAACAATGCGAGAGCATAACACATAAAACACATATACACAAATATTTTCCCCTAGATCCCAAAACCGAGACTACCAGCTTGAATTTTCATTATATTCCTTTCAATGTTACAATACATATTTATACATGTCGAAGCATCCAATACCATGGACCAAAATCCATCTCGTCCAAAACCATGTGCGAAAACCATGCACAAAACCATAGGTAGGTTTGCCCAACCTAATATAGGGTCCAAAAAAAATTTCCCGGGGGCACTGCCCTGGACCCCGTAGAGGGGAATTAACCACACCCTTCAAACCCCTCATACAGGGGCGGTTGCCACCCCCCCACCCCCCCGTAAAATATGTGGGCTAGTCATGGAAAGAATATTACACAACCCAAAAATCCTTGCACTGACTTGTAAAGCATCTCAGCCATCACTCCCTATTCTACCTTCATTCTTTAGGGGGCATCTATTACATAGTATTTTGTCGTGTCTCCTGTTCACTTCCCATGTCATATCTTGGAGTGCCAAAACATTGACTGCTGTGTAGAATATCCCTCGTGATATACAGACCAAAACCTCCCTGAAGAATCAAAGGAAAGCTGCCCTAAAATCATACTTCAGAAAGTTGCCTTAAAACCTAATTTTTGGCATCAGCGCATTTTTCTCCACTATCTGCCCATGTTGATGGCAAGTTTTGCAGTTAGATACTCATGCTGCCAACACAGGTTTTCATAGGAAAACTCACGCTGAACTCCTTCTTGCATGCTTTCCCAAACTAGAGGAGAAGCTTCACTCACTAGAACCTTCAGGAACAATGAGATGGATATTGATTTTTGTTGATATGGTCAAGCTCTCCCGTTTGGGCCTATTGATATTATCATCATGGGATTTCCCCTTGAGATGTGGACCTTCCTCCCTCTTTTGTGGATCCCTAACTTCCTCCCCATTCCTATAAATTCATCCCCTTCCATTCCCAAGTGGTTTGTCATTGATTATTGCATCCCTATGCTGAGATTATGCTTATGTGCTTCCCATTCTTGCTTGGAGAAGGAGTGCTTGAAGAGTCTTTGCTTGGACTTGGACATCCACCCAAAGGAAGGCCTCGACATCAAGGCATAGGTTGTATGATTCCCTTTTTAGTTTCTTAATATATACATATGTTGTTCACTTTCCATAATTGTATAAATATTTATGTGATTAGCTTAATGTTCCTTGATCTGTTAAGTAGTTTATGCTTGATATATGTTATATATGCTCTCGTGTCTTGTATAGTAATTTGATCTCCCTTGCAGGTTTTTGAACGTGAAGAATGACTTAGGAGCGAGGCCTGGAGCGAAAGATTCAAATCCATCTGTGAGAAATGAGTGATTAGCATCATAATGAGGCAGGTTCCTCTTTCTCATTACATTTGTCAAGTATAAGCTAGGAAAGTGAGTATTTGATTTTTCGATTTGTTGCTAGACCCACTCGTTGGGCTAGAGGGATCGCCTCTATCCATAGAGGGGATTTTCCTTCACAACAATGGTTTTCCTTCTTCTTAGGATGCATTTGTTCAAAGAATTTGTGCAAGAAGGAAATTACCTAAATTTTATAAGCTATGGAAAAATTATGTTCAAGAAGAATCAAGACTCATATCCAAGGCACAAAAGACTAATGATGAATAAAATCAAGATCTTGTTTCTCATGTGAAGGAAAATAAACAAGAAACAACAATATGAAGAGAAATAGAAGATCAATTTCATATCACAAGAAGGATGTATCTAATATTAGGTGTCACAAATGTCAAAAGTTGGGACACTTTGCTTACTAGTGTTTTCAAGGGAAAGGAAAAAGAAAACATCATCTACATGCAACAAATATGGAGTCTACATCTCATAAAAAGACAAGATAGTCAAAATATGAAGAGTATGTCTTTGTCTCATCTCTCACAGGCACCACCAGTCAAGGAAGTGATATTTGGCTAGTAGACAGTGGTGCTTCCAAGCACATGACTAAGTTCTAAAATTCTCTTACAAATTTGACAAAACAGAGTTCATCCCTTCAAGTGGAACTTGGAGATGATTCAAAGCATGAAATAAAAGGAGTAGGAGAAACATCCTGTCGACATTTCAGGTAACTCCATTTCAATAAAACATGTATTTCTTATACAATATTTAAAGAAGGATCTTATTTCTATTTCTACTTTAGAAGATCGAGGCTTCAAAGTATCTCTTTTGGATGGCCAATTCCTTCTATAGCCTAAGGGTTAAAGTATAGATTCAACTGATCTGATTGGTGTTCGAGAGGGAGGATTGTATAAATTAAAGGGACACCCAACACAAGCTCTTATACACAATAATATCAGCACTACTGAGCTATGGAACTAAATACTTACTCATATTAACTACAAAGCCTTTCCAATTTTGAGCAAAATGGCCACGGGTCTACCATATATGCAAGTGGAGCATGATAGAGTATGCAAAGGTTGTGCACTTTGCAATAATGCCAAGGGAATTTTTCCAAGCAATCACAATAGATCCAAGGCGATATTGGACATTATATATTCGAATGTATGCAAACAAATGACTATACCATCTCTAAGTAAATTTGTATATTATGTCACTTTTGTTGATTATTTACCACACAAAACATGGATCTATTTCTTGAAAGCAAAAATATGAAGTCTTCAATAAGTTTCAAGAATTCAAGGATTTAGTAAAAAATATCTTTGGAATAAATATTAAAGTATTGAGGTCAGATTATGAAGGTGAATACACCTCAAATGAGTTCAAAGAATTTTGCAGAGAAGCAGGGATTAAGAGGGAGTTGAAAACTCCCTACAACCCCCAAAAAAATGGGGTTGCAAAAGAAAAATAACAAATCAATTGTAGAAGAAACTAAAGGAATTATATATGACTAGAACCTACCCATGTATCTATGGGAAGAAGCATCCAAAACAAATGTATATGTTCAAAATAGAAGTCCTCATAAGATATTGAGGAATAAGACACTGGAAGAAGTATTCACTAGGAAAAAACCAAAATTCAGCCATTTGAGGATATTTGGTTGTCCAATGTACATACATGTTCCCAAGGAAGAGAGAAAAATGCTAGAGCCTTCAGGAAATAATGTCACCTTCATTGGATAAAATGAGACTTCAAAGGCTTATAGAATATACATCTCTAGATAGAGAAAGATTGAGATTAACAGATATTTCACCTTTGATGAGAGATCTTTCATGAAATCTAGAGAGTCTCACATGGACAAGGAAAGAGAGGAGCAAGAAGCTCCCAAGGATACAGTGATGATTGACTCTACTCTAGAAGAATAGGATGAGGTAGTAGAGCTAGATATACAAGTAGATCCACCCAAAGAAGTTATACTCATCAAGCAAAGACCAGTATGGCTTTGGAACACATTGCAAGAAGCAGAAAAACATGAAAATCCCAAAGGTTCATTTAGAGAGAGAGAGAGATCACACAAGTTTTCATGTTATGAGGTGCTAATGGGTAAGATCATTGATTCAGAACCCTCCACTTATGTGGAAGCTGCAAAAAATACGTGTGGAAGGATTCTATGATGGATGAGTACCAATACATCATGAAAAATGATGTGTGGGATGTGAATCTGAGACTAGAAGGGAAGTCAATGGTGGCTTCACAATGGATCTACAAGATCAACCATGTTGCATATGGAAGCATAGAAAAGTACAAGTCTAGATTTGTGGCTAGAGGATTCTATGAGAAAAATAGAAAATATTATAATGAAACATTTGCCCCAGTATCCAGGTACACTTCTATTATATCTATCATCATTATTACTTCTTTTATGGGTTGGAAATTACACCATATGGATGTAAAGGTTGCCTTCCTGAATGGTGTAATTAAAGAAATATACATAGATAAACCACAAGATTTTGTGATCCATGGCAAGGATTCCCATGTTTGTAAATTGAAGAAATTTGTGTACGAGCTTAAGTAGGCACCCAGGGCATGGTATGCTAGAATATACAATTATTTGATGAGCTTGGGGTTTACCAAGAGTAATGTAGATCCCAACCCTTGCTACAAGGTTGAACATGGTTTCCCCTTGATATTGGTACTATATGTAGATGACCTATTTCTTACAGGGGACAAGAAGATCATAGATGTGTGCAAGATGGAGCTCACTTTAGAGTTTGAAATGAAGGATATGGGTTTAATGCACTATTTATTGGGATTATAAGTGTGGTAGAGACTAGATAAGATCTTCCTTGGCCAAGGGAATTATACACTTGAAGATGATGGACCGCAAGTCCATGGCTACACCTATGGTTATGAATTTGAAGTTATCGAGTGATTCCTCTTCAAATTTGGTTGATCCCACAATGTACAGATAATTGATTAGATCCTTGATGTACCTGGTTAATGTTGAAGAATCTAAGAAAATGAGGTTAATAAGATTCTTCTCACGATGATAACTATTTGTGAGGTACTTTTTACTTTTTCTTATTAGCACAATTTCTCTTGTTATTATTAGAGTGTGTTTTCTTACTTCATAAAATAGTTACCAAAACAAAAGAGACAAGAATACAAGATGTTGGCTTTCTACTAGGACCAAAACCTCTCACTCTTTGAGAGGAAAACCCACACAAAATATTCTTATAGAGACTCAAATTGACGAATACCAAGACCATGACCCTTGACCTATTTGGCCACTCCAAGACCAAGACACCAATCCTCTTCTTCGTCATTATTGAGATCATCATCATTGTTATTGAAGTCATCACTATTGCAACATTGAGGCCATCACTACTACACCACCTTGATCATTATTGGTGCACCATGGTTGCACCTTCACCGATATATTCATCATAACAATGAGATCACTATACTGATATATGTATATATATGTATGAGAGTTGCTCCTAGATTTACCGAGATCATGACCTTGTAATTATGTCTTCATCAAGATCATGATTGTATCTATACTGATACCATGATCACATCTATGTTAATATTATGACTGCAACTAGAATGTATGCCAAGATAAAGTGTATCACTATGGGATCACCAAGTGTTGCGGGTAAGATCACCCTAGGGTCTTGGGTTGAAAACCCCAATAGAGCGAATGGCAAACAACAACAAGAAATTCTCAGGAAAACAACCTAAATGCTTGTTCTATTGAATTGTGCAGGAGTGTCCTTACCCAGAGGTCCTACATTTGGGTAGATCCTGTAGGGTGCAAACCCTCAGCGTCTCCTGATGTCTTTAAAACCTAAAAATTATTCAAATGTAACATATACAGCAGTAGAAACATAAATCATGTTCATGATATTAGATTTAGATCATATAAATGAATGAACAATTATGCATCAATATAAGATTCATAAATGAATTACAATATAAATCAATGCATAAACATGTTTAAAGTCGGGAACTAAACAACATTTCTTTATTGAAGTAAGCTACAAGTAAGATGGAGAAATATGACCTGAGTCTTTGTTCGGCCCCAAGTGGAACCGTCCTCTAGATCTGTCCTTTCCCGACCTCAGCAATCTTCCTCCATCACCAATGCAAGGATATCTCAAGAAAGATAAAGGATATCTCCAACAAGGAAACAAGGGTTTCCTGAAACTTTGGGGAGTGCAAGAGGCACAGGGATTTCATCAGACTCGATCAGGGATAATCTCACTTTAGTATCAATATCTCATGTCTTCTCCCTTAAGACCTTCCCATGGAGGTTTATTTATACTTCTCCAAATTAGTTTTTTCATTTGGGAAACAATTGGGTCACGGGCTATAGGAGGTGAGTAACAGGTAAAACCAGTGAACTCTACCCGACATTATGGAAATTTATTTTTTGAAGTGTTTTAACACATGTATGTGGGTTGGGTATATGCTGACTCACGCGTACATGCTTTTATCATAGGGAGAAGTAGTGTATAGTGAATAAACACTATTTTTTAGATTTTGGACCAAGTCTGGAAGGAAGGGTTGCCCTAGGCCACAATCAAAGCATCAAATCTACCAAGAGTGGTAAATGGTGCTATAACAGATGCCCCCTAATATATGAGGTTAGAAGGGGTACATGGTGGCTGAAATGTATTAAGTGTATTAAGTGTATAGAAGGAATCATGCCGAAACCGAGGAGGAGTTCACCAGGATTTAGCTTACCAAGCTAGCGAAAGAGATCAGAAAGAAAATGTTGTCTGAGGCATGCATACCCATGCTCAAAAATAGTAAAGCATGTCTACATGTCAAGTACAAAAGAAAATCCAATATGCATATAAGTATAAAGGAATTGAAAATACATAATGGATCATCTGATCATAATCAAGAAAGTACATGTCTGAATATCACATATAAAGAGCTGATCAATGATGCTGAAGTATGAAGCTAGTCACTGAAGTCATAAAACTGATCCAAATAGTACCAAGTCAAAATGGTGGAATAAATGGTACTACACCATAACTCAGGTTCCAACATATAGGATGTCGTTGTAAGGAACTGCAACATATAAGGTGGATGGTGTTAACTAACAGAAACAGGAGAAACTAACAAGTGAACCAAGACATGTTGATGCAAACCTGAGGTCTTCATCGACTGTTGTGGTACATTTCTACACAATGGGAATAAATGATCTAAACTCGACCATGTGAGAAATCATTTGATTACCGGTCATTGAGGTATAACATTAACAAACATGAGACTACTCACCAATAATGATGATGAGAGTCAAGGTACCCTATACAATCTAACAAGTGCGAATAAATGAGTTGTACTCAAACACTTGGAAGAATCTATCAATCAGGAGACAATGACATTTTCCCACAGTCGATAATGAAGGAATATGCCACTAATGACTACAAACCCTAAGGTACTACCAAATGGACTCTAAATCTCTTTTCTAAAGCAATGAGATGAAGTTGATGGGAAAATATCCATTAGAAGGAAGGCATTAAGGCATCCTTCATCAATCTAGCACGAGTGTAACCCATAGGCCAATAATGTGGAAGGAATCGAACGAAGAAATATGTAGTAACCCAACCAAAGCACGTTTCCGGCGTACACAAGATGTAGCTAGCGCATGATAAAAACCCTCTAAACCAACCAATAACATAAGTTGACACAGAGGCGAGGAATCCACCAATAGGGTGAAATGGAAACTGATCCAAAATGGATCTTGAATAAACCTTCCAAGTCTTTGAAAATATTTTAAATCGAAGTATGACAGGGAAACTACATTGAAACGTAAGCCCGTCAAAGAAATGCAATGTTAATGCTCAAGGGTCGTTGGATTCAAAAGATCAACAAACGGGAGCAAAAAAATGGAGCAGTCATCCATTTTTAATGCATCGAAGAAAAGCCAGCGGTGTGTTTGGACTATGGCCTTAAGAGAAATGTGATGAAGCGGACCCGAAGGATTATTGAACAAAACAACAAAGGAATTGAGTTCCGTGGTAAATAGTATTTCGGGTAGGCTTCAGACGGTAAGTGGTATTGGAAGGGCTTCACCCAATTCCATACACCAGTCGACACGTAGCATGCCACAGGAGAGAGAAAACCACTTTTTTGGGCGGGTAATCTCCGTGCAAGTGGGCCACCCGAAATGGCTGTCAGCCATAAGATTGGAGATCGTGGATCAACGGTGGAGATTGAGCATACTACTTGATGTTTCGGGTTTAATGCAAACTATTGGATTAAAAGGCAAATCGATGGACTAGATTAAGTCACATCGCAATGAGTCAAGTTCAAAGGAATGGACCTTGGGCCGTAAGCGATTGCAATGAGCACTTTGAGCTGTCGGATCAGAAAAGGAATCAACAGTCAGGATTTGAGTGGAGATCACTGATCGAGGAAGCTTAAGGGCTAGGGACCATGGAAGCAGCAATAGCTGATAAGGGATATAGCGATAATGTTGATAGCCGATGAGGTGCCGATCGAAGTGATTGGAGAGAGGGAGATCGGAGTGCAGCAGAGAAAAGGGGAACAACAGACCATGCAACATTGCGATTTGCAATGGATGTGTGGACCCAAAATATTATAGATGTAGGTTGATGGTCTTCGAGATCCAATTAATCTATTTTGCAATGTATTTCTATGTATATTGCATATTGTTTAAGTTTGCTCTGTTCTGGGGATTTTGTTACAGAGAAAGGCCGGACGGTGGGGACTGCTGCACCCGCTAGTCCTTTCATCTCAAACCATTTTTTTTAAAACATCATTGTTCCCCACCATAAGGAAATGATGAAACAGAATGTGTCATGAAAACACAAATTAGAACGTAGAAGAGAAGGTGAAGAGATGAACAGAAGGGTCTAGCACAGAGGAAGGCGTTTTGGGAACCAAAGAGGATTTGGTAACTGTCTAGGGGGTTTGGAGGCATTATTCGTGTGGAATTGAGGAGTTCGAGCCATCTAAGGGATAAATTCCATTGTTGTGTAGAGATTCAGGGGGAGCTCACACATGGTAATAATCTGAGCCAGTGAGAGGAGAACAGAGAGAAGCCACCAGGGGTTGGAGGTAATTATTCTCTTTACAAGAGCCGAGAGCCAAGAGCCAAGAGCCAAGAGCTGAGAGCTAAGAGTTGAGAGCCAAGAGCCGAGAGCCAAGAGCCGAGAGCTAAGAGCCGAGAGCCGAGAGCCGAGAGCCAGAGAGCCAAACAACAAGGGATAAAGATGGCATTCTAAGCCCATTGATTCAGTTGTAAACCATTGGATTTGAGTGTGGAACTTTGTTAAGCGGATAAATCGTTCTTGCGGACAAGACTGATCTCCCTAGTATCAATTTATATCTAGCAACAAGCAGGACAAACAAATCTACTTTTCTCTAAACATATTTCGATTCATTAATACAAACTAAGAGGTGTTTTAGACCCTACCTCAAGTCCAACACTAGTTTGTGGCAGCCTTGCTCCAACAGCTTCAAAGAGTATGCTTTTAATAACCTGCAAACACAAACAACCACACATCAAAGAACACCTGCATAGCTAATATAATAAATCATGTTTATCATAGTGATCAAGGAGTCTATGAAATAAACCATTAAACACATCTTATTGAGAAAAATAAACTTGATTGTATTAACTTTGAGAAAGAAGAACTTTACAACCTTGGTGCCTTGATGTTGTACAAGCTCTTCCCAGGGTCCAGGCGGGAATCTCCTCTACTTTGACAAGCCTCACTCTTTACCAAATGAGATCAAAAGGTATGTGATCTTTCCTCTCAAAAGCTCAATTAGGAAGACTAAGTTCCAGCAGCATCTACCCTCAAAAATATTCAGCTTTCAACCTCCCAAGTAACCAGCCCAAGCTTCATTTTATAGTGTAAGGGAAGGAGGTTACAGGTCCACCATTGAAGGGATGGAGTCCTTCTTCAAGGGGATAAGCTCCTCACATAAAGGGGTTAGCTCCTTAAGGAATGGGATGCATGCACCCTCAAGGAGCGAACTTTCCAGTGCAAGATTCCCTCTAGAAGCTTCCAGAATTGACTGAAAGTGAGTTTTTAAGAATAAAATTGCGCCTTTTTAACTTTTGCAAGGGTTCGAACACATACATGTAGATACAGAGTGGCCAGGTGCATAGGGGACATGACCAATGGGTGCAACACTGCAGGTAAGGCTAAGACAAAGTGCGAAACTAGAGTTTTAGAGAATTTTAAGGACTTTCTCTCATTTTTAAAGCTTGATATGCAGAGCTAAGGTTTAAGACTTGCAAAGGAGGTATGTATTAGTGGTGATAGACTCATATTGATTACAGAAAGTCATGGTGACAATTTTTCGTGTAACAAACTTGTAAAAGAATTCAAGCCATAATCCGAAAGAGCCTAGTCGAGTTGATTAGAGCTCAAGGAGACGTAGCCTAACATATCAGGGTGAACTCCATATTATATTATTGTCATTTGTGATTGCTTATTGCTGCATTGCATTTATTGTTGTATGTTTAAATATCAGTTTAAGAAAATTAACTCAAGCAATTGAACAGTTAAAGGAAAAAAAAGCATACACCTATTTCAAGTCATTTATTCTACAAATTATCAATCATAAGCATAGATATTTGGGATATATAAGCTTTGGAGTGGGAGAGGTTCTTGTAAGCATGAAAAGAAGCCTTTAGTGCCCCATTTCAAATCAAGTAGTATCAGAGCTGGTTATATCAGAGCATCAGGTTGATTAACCCCATCACCAAAGAAGGTTATATCAGAGCAAGTTATATCAAAGCAGGAGGTATCAGATCAGAATTCTTGGTTGACTTGAAAGGTGTTTGATTGTTTGTAAGCTGATTATTGTTTGTGTTTGCAAAGGTGAAGGGAAAGCTACTGATAGCTAAGTCCAGGAGAGTACAAGAAGGAAGGAGGGTTGAAGGCATTATTCTTATCCAAAAGGACCTCAAGGCAATCCTTGAAGCACAAGAGGTTTGTTGAAAAAGGTTGTTTGAATAAGATCTTTGTTAATCTTGTTTGAAGTTCTTTTGTTCATTTTGATAATGACTACTATTGCAAGTGAGTCCTCAAATTCTTCTTTATTCACAAGATTCTTTGATGAAAACATGAAGCAAGACTTGTTCATCATGATGGATATGGTGAGAGAAATGTATGAGGATGGAAGGAAGAGCACCGGACTTTGAGCGCAGTTGAATTCCATGAAGGAAGAGAATCAGTTGCTTTCTGACAAATTGCAGGAAATGCATAGACAACTTCATATTGCAAATATGGATCTGGAAAGGATGCATGAGTTGGATACATAGCTCTTTGTTGCCAAAGAAGCCTTAGTCAAGTATCAACTTGAAGAAGAGGTAAAAAAATTCCATTTTGTCTTCAAAATCCTCTAAGAATATTTATGTTGGTTCTTTTGAAAAACATACGAGAGGCATAGGGTCCAAGTTAATGTCCAAAATTGGCTATGAAGGGAAAGGATTGGGCAAACATGAACAAGGTATTATTGAGCCAATAATGATTGAGGAAAGGCCTAAATATTTGGGTCTTGGCTATGGACAATCTTATGGAGAAAGTTCCAAAGCTGCCATGAAGGCAATTGAAATAGTTCCTAGAAGGAGTTTCATGTTAGGTCTTCTACCTTAGAAGTGTAAAGATTGCATTCTTGGGGAATGCAATAGTTTGAAACATACTTTGTAGGACAAAGGTGTTCATAAGCATACACTTGAACGAGAGAGTTTGGGAAACTCTGGAACCATTGAAGAGATTGATGGTGTTCCAAAGGGAGCTACTTCTTCATTCAATTCACCTCCTCATGAAGGCAATAAAGGTGAAAGAGAAAGGTATAAATCTGGTTCTAATCATATTCCTTTTGATTATGTAAAGCATGACAAATTTCCATATAAGAATGGGAAAAGAATTGCATGTTCCTTTTGTAGTTTGGATAACCATAATGTTTCTAGATGTTGGAAGAGAATGGACACGTATAAGAAACTTTTTAAGGAAAGGAAGCAAGAAGCCAAAGGTCCATTGGACAAGGCAAATCATGCTGTCAAGAAGATGCACATGTGTTGCACTCACTACCATAAGCAAGGACATATTGCTACAAAATGTTGAACTTTGAATCCAACAATGCTTCCATGAAACTTGAAGGTGGAAAGAGAGAATGGCAGAAATGGAAAGAAAGATTCCATGAATGATGTGTTTCAAGATGATTCACATGTTGATGTGCAGACAAAGGAAGGACCTTTGAAATGGATTGGTAGGAAATGGTTAGATTTCTTATCCAATTAAGGTTGCATGTCTTTTGAAAATACATCAAATCAATAGAATGCATTTCTTTGTTAATGGAATGCAAGTTGCATGGTCTTACCAAGAAGGTGAATGGAAAATTTGAGTAGGAGACTCACTTTATTGCTGCAACATTATATTCATTTCCGCTTTGAAAATACAGTGTGCTTAAGCGAAAGTTGAAGGATGAAATGCATGCATGAGAATGATGTGCATGAACACAGGGATGTTGATGATTTCCTTGTGTTTAAACAAGTGTGTGTAATTATCTTGAAGGGTTGATTGCTTTGTTTTTAAGCATGCATGTAATGTTAATGTTTACTTTGAAAAAGTTGATTTGGTCTCCAAGATGGAGATAATGATGAAGTGTTTCATCTTTGAAAAAAAAGAATCCTTCAGTTCTTTTCTACATGCTTGACAACAAGGGTCAATTGTTTTAAAGGCATGTTTTGTTGGCTTGTTATCTAGTCAATGATTTGTATGCAGATGTAAAGACATGGAGGTGTTCACAAGATGTGAAATCTATTTCTTTTGATGAAGCAAGAGTTTAGGCCATCTAGTTGTTTTATGTAGTTCTGCTATGTTGACAGTATGTCAAACAAGTACAAATGTAAATTTTTGTGAAGAAGATGTAACTTCACATTTGTTTGAGCCACCTTGGATCAATGATCAAGGAAGAGAAGTTCAAACTACCTTATGTAACCTTGTCAGTAGGAGTTCTACATGAAGTCAAGGAGGAAGACAGTTCTTAACTGCAGGACCAACACATCTAGGAAGGAAGTGTTCAAAGGCTTTGGTTCAGAGGCACAATGCAAGGCAAGTGTATTGAGGCTGAAAGAAGAGGATGTTGTTACCCTCATCTACTATTCAAATCAAAATGTCAATATTTTGGGGTCCAAAAGATTCCCAATGGCAAGGCCTGATCCAAAATGGATCTTGTATAAACCTTCCAAGTCTTCGAAAATATTTTAAATCAAAGTATGACAAGGAAAGTACGTTGAAACATAAGCTCATCAAAGAAATGTAGCGTTAATACTCAAGGTTCATTGGATCTGAAAGATCAATGGATGGGAGCAAAACAATGGAGCAGTCATCCATTGTTAACGCATCAGAGAAAAGCTAGCGATGTGTTTGGACTGTGGCCTTAAGAGAAATGCGATGAAGCAGACCTGAAGGATTATTGAACAAAACAGCGAAGGAATTGAGTTACGTGGTAAACAGCATTTCAAGTAGGCTTCAAGTGGTAAGTGGTATTGGAAGGGCTTCACCTGATTCTATACACTAGCCGACACGTAGCACGTCGTAGGAGAGAGAAAACCACTTTTCCGGGTGGGTAATCTCCGTGCAATTGGGCCACCTGAAATGGTTGTCAGTTGTTGGATTGGAGATCATGGATCAACAGTGGAGATTGATTAGAATGCTTGATGTTTCAGGTTTAGTGACCGTCGGATTAAAAGGCAAATTGACAAAACAGATTAAGTCACATCGCAATGAGTCAAGTTCAAGGAATGGACCTTGGGCCATAAGCGATTGCGATGAGCACTTTGAACCATCAGATTAGAAAAGAAATCAATGGTCAGGATCTGATTGGAGATCACTGATCGGGGAAGCTTAAGGGCTACGAACCATGGAAGCAGAAACCACAAGTAAGTAATATAGCGATAATTTCGATAACTGAAGAGGCATCGATCAGAGTGATCGGAGATCGGGAGATAGGAGCATAGCAGAGCAAAGGGGAACAATAGACCATGCAACATTGTGATTTGCGATGGATGCATGGACTCGAAATATTATAGATGCAGGTTGATGATCTTTGAGATCCGGATTAATCTGTTTTGCAATGTATTTCCATGTATATTGCATATTGTTTAAGTTTGCTCTATTTTGGGGATTTTGTTACAGAGAAAGGCCGGATGGGGGGCATTGTTGCGCCTGCCGATCCTTTCGTGTCCAAACCATTTCTATTTTAAAACATCATTGTTCCCCACCATAAGGAAATGATGAAATAGAATATGTCATGAAAACATGAATTAGAACACAGAAGAGAAGGCAAAGAGACGAACAGAAGGGTCCAGCACAAAGGAAGGTGTTTTGGGAACCAAAGAGGATTTGGTAACTGTCCAGGGGGTCTGGAGACGTTATTCTTGTCGACTCGAGGAGTTCAAGCCATCTTAGGGATAAATTTTGTTGTTATGTAGAGACTCAGGGGGAGCTCACACATGGTAATAATATGAGCCAATGAGAGGAGAATAGAGAGAAGCCACTAGAGGTTGGAGGAAGTTACTCTCCTTAGAAGAGTCGAGAGCCAAGAGCCGAGAGCTAAGAGACGAGAGCCGAGAGCTGAGAACCAAAGAGCCAAATAGCCAGGGATAAATATAGAATTCTAAGCCCATTGGTTCAGTTGTAAACCATTAGAGTTGAGTGTGGAACTTGTAAAAGAATTCAAGCCATAATCCCAAAGAGCCTAGTCAAGTTGATTAGAGCTCAAGGAGACGTAGCCCAACATATCAAGGCAAACTCCATATTATATTATTGTCATTTGTGATTGCTTATTGCTGCATTGCATTTAGTGTTATATGTTTAAATATCAGTTTAGGCAATTGAACAGTTAAAGGAAAAAAAAGCATACACCTATTTCAAGTTATTTATCCTACAAATTATCAATCATAAGCATAGATCTTGGGGATATATAAGCTTTGGAGTGGGAGAGGTTCTTGTAAGCATGACAAGAAGCCTTTAGTGCCCCATTTCAGATCAAAAACCAAGGCACTCGAACACAAGGGAAAACACTCAGTAAAAGACCCATGATACTGATTGATGTTGAGCACAAGGTAACCTATCAATAATGAAAAAAGGGCTAGGGTGTGGCTCTAGATCTGCCCTCAGAGCAATTTTTCATAGTTGATAAGAGCAAGACCCGCCAGTAAGAAGTCAATGGAGACCTTCTCAAACCAACATGAGCAAACGACCAATATAGCTGATGTGATAACGAACATGACGCTGAAAAATAGGGATGGGCAACTGAAAAATAGGTCAAGAGACACCACAGAGAGGTTGATTCAGGTTTACTTCCTTCAAACAAAAGCACGACTCAACTGTAACTACATGGAAGCATATGATAACTTTGTATAAGTTTGTCATGCAGGAGGCATAAGCAAACTCTCCATATGATTGGAAGAGATAAACAATCATAGGAGTACTGAATCAATAACAAGGCTAAGGTTCTCCTAAGTCAAACTAAAGTCCATCCCAATGGAGGAAAGACTTACTTTTTGAGTGCTTTGTTCAAGGGTGACACGACTGACTCTAGCTGCCATCAATCATGGAAATAATGTCTCATTCCTGCTCTTTTTTGGGATATAAATTTTTTTTGTCTTTTTCATTTATGTGAAGCCTGAAAAAAAAGAATAAAATAATTCTATATTACAGTGGAAAGAACAAGTGTTGAAAAAGAAGATGCTCTAGTTCCTAGGAGGGGAACATTCCTATGCTCAATGCAAGGTGGTGAAATTGGTTAATGACACACAAAGAATTTTTCTTTCCATGGATGAAAGGGTGTGTCAAGTCATAGAGGCTAAGTGATTGCAAGGTTGATTTTGCATAAGACATGGTCAAAAAAGTGGCTTAAACACGGGCCCAAGTGACGTCGGCTCAAGGCCAAAAGATGAAAATAGTCAATATGCAATGTAGCAGTACAACTCAACACAAAGGAACCTCTAGGGTATATATCTAGAAAAATAGCGAAGAAGTAATGAGGCTTCAACACAGAAGTCATGGCGGGACTAAAGAGGACTCCCGAGCGTAAGAACAAAAATTCAACATGGGTGCCAAGTGACAGCAAGGTACTATCTAGGGTGCCCATGATAATGTAGGCTCTACCACACAAGTCATGACACTTCTAAGCAATGAGAAGGTTCCGCATCATATCTTGGTGGGGTCGATCCTAAGGTCAAAATTGGAAAGAAAAATGATAAATGCACAATGTAGGTGAAAAATCTAACCTATATGCCACATTTGAGAACCAATAACTATCAGAACAGATCAACCATAAAAATGTTTGAAGGAGAAAACTTCCAAGTTCTGTAGACATAAGTAGGAACACTAGACAAGAAGTTAATACACCCCATATATAAACTTCAGATAAAATCTTGTGTTATAGAATACAAAACTTGAAAATGTGTACCTTATATGTATAATATGGTACAAGGAACCACGCAACCTTGTGGCTTACACATAATAGATTTTTAAAATAAATCCCTTGCAGGGCATAGGCCAAGGACTCCTTTGGTAGTCAAAACTCATGGCTTCAAAAGGTTCCTCCTATGAAGGCAAATCAAATTCCAAGAAATCATGAGAACTACAAGGATCCAAAGAGGGGATTAAGGGGTCCCATGTCCACATAGGATAAATTACTTAGTCAACTGTCGAGACCAAGTCCAAAGAAGGAAAATAATAGCTCAACGGATCCTTCTCAGAAGCAATTGAACATTGAGGATTCAATGCCACATAGTTCACCCGTGGCAAGGTAGAGTCTACTTGAACACTTGGAACAAAACAAGAGGCATTATGCAGTAAATTTGAATTAGGATGGTGATTATCATATGCAAACTGATCAATAGTGACAATATTCCCATTATGAGGAAAACACATCATTCGAGAGAGTGAAGACACACAACACTCATAGCATAGACATAATCATGCCCAAGTAACATATTAAAATCCAAAGAGCGATCAACCACCATCATATCAATAAAACCTAAAGTATTAGGCAATTGAGGAAGAAAACCCATAGATTCACCAGGTCTTCTATCATAGGCTAAAAACTAACTATCAGCGATCAACAACTTTGGAGAGCCCAAATATTTCCAAGTCAAGGAGGATATAATACTTGCAAAGGATCCTTCATCCACCATACATCGATAGACGTTTGTGGAATTAACTCTAACCTTTATTTGGAAAGGTGCAGCTGAAGGAACATGAGGCTCAACAAGACTATCCCAATCAAAGGAGACACTCCTTGAACTTGGAGGGGGAACATTCGAAGAAATTGGAATTCCCCCTATACCAAAAGACTTTGTACTAGAAATCAAACAAACTTTGTTGTTAGGAACTTCACCCCCCAAAAGAGGAGTGTAATCAACTAGAGATTACACTGGCTCAACCACATTATCAACCAATGGTTGATGAGACTGTTGAGAAACCATAACATATTCAGGAGTAGAAGAACTTTCATACTCGGACCATAACCTTTGTACCTCTGGAATACCAGGGCACAAATGAGTAAGATGATCTCCCTTACATATATTACAAGGGAACTTAGGTTTAAAACTTCTACACTTAGATTTCTTATCAACATCCATTCCACCAACATGACTAGTAGTGGTTTGCGGAGAGTCCCCAACATGACTTGCAGAGGTCAATGAGTCTTTCCCAAGAGATATAGGACTTGTGCCCCCAGCCCTACTCACATAAGTAGGTGAGTCAATAGAAATAGGACTCATAGAGGTAGATGGCCCATTACTAGTATGACTCGCAGTGACTAGACTTATGCCCCCAACGTGGCTTGTAGCGACTAAAAGCTCATTTCCAACATGACTAGCAGAGGTTGATGATGATTCATTGCTAGTATGATTTGTAGTAACTAGACTTATGCCCCCAACATGACTTGCAACGGCTGAAGGCTCATATCCAACATGACTAGTAGAGGTTGGTGATGAATTTCTAGTATGACTTACAGTGACTAGACTTGTGCCCTGAGCTTGACTGGGAGCAGCTGAAGGCTCATCTCCAACATGACTAGTAGAGGTTGGTGATGATTGGATAGAACCATTCTTCTTCTTCGTCTTCCTATTTCTCGTCTTTCTATATCTCTATTTATAAGAGGGAGGAGAAAAAGGAATCCCAGATTTCTCTTTTAAAGAAGATGAACAATTAACACCCACTCGATGCCCTTGAAATAAAGCATTCATTTGAGAAGCTTCAAGAACATCTGGAATATTCGGAGTGGACCACATCCAAACTGGTAGTCCAACATTCAATCTAGGAATATTCAAAGTGGCCATCAAGGGGGTACCAACATTTCCAAAGAAAGGAAAAGCACAAGGATCCTCTTTTGAAAGGGTACCTTGGTTTGTCTCCACGGGAATATGGGCCATACCAAACTTATTCATAGATCCTTCCCCTATGGGAATGAATTTCCAAGGAAGATAGATGCACAATCAAAACCTTTTCCCTTGAGGAGGAAACTCCACAACTTTCAAAAGAAAGATCAAAATCCTTTCAAGATCGGCAGAGTGGTAGGCCAGTCACTTAGAATCTAAAGTCCAAAAGTGACAAGACAAATATACCTAAATCCAACTAGATACAAAGAGCAAAGAGCACTCGACTATAAATTCCTTAAAGATGCAACCAATCAAGAAACTTCCAAGTATTTTCGCTCTGGGTGATGAGGACCAGACACCAAAATACAAGAAAGTGAAGTAAGGGACCTTTCAAAGATAGTTCAAGATAATAATGTCCCAAGCCTACCAAGGAAGGTAACATGAATAGTTACACTAACCTCCAGAAAAAATCCTTTGTTGGTGCAAGCACCCAAGCTTCGCAAGGGTACCCTCTAGAAGTACTAATGAGTGTGATGCAACATCTACCTTAGGTGCCACGAGATTCCCCTCCACAGCCACCTATGTGATCCCTAGGAAAGGCAACTACGAGCACCAACTCGTATCAAAATCCAGGCAGAACAGTCGTGAGGTGGGATCCAACAAGCAGGAGAGGGGGTATCTCTCTTCCTTGTCTTCACTCTCCCTCATGCTTAACTCCCAGTCATGGAGATTTCCTGGTCTTTCTAACAATATTGGATTTTTCTCATTATTCAACTTCTATGTTTGATAATTTGAGCAGCCTTGGAGAGCTAATTCTCCACTCACCTATTCCAAGGCCCTAATGAACCTAAACTTGTTGGTGTTTGTTAATGACAAAAATAAAATTTCTAGTTCATTTTATTAAAGCGTTTGATTGTATAGGGTTGTTCTTTAAGTCATGGGTAAAAATGAGAGTGAAACTAATGATGTTTTGACACAACAAAAACCAATAGAAACTTAGCTACATGCAAATGCAGTTATTTTCTTCAATGGAAAGGGATTTCCATAGAGTTCTACGAATAAACTTGTACAAGCAAATTTTTCTTTTTCCAGAAAACACACTCCACACACACAAAAGCTAACAAGAATAATAAAATTTCTGTTATGAAAACTATCCTAATGGAAACTATAATGACAATGGATGGACACTCATACAAGAAGCAAATGTGTTGCCTTATAAGATCAATAAGGCAACTTGGCAATAAAGAGGGCAAAAATGTAATGCCAAATTTCCCTCAAAACTAAGCAAAACAAATTGAAAAAGATCACAATTGCTAAAAAATCAAAAGAAACCAAAAAACCAAAAGCTTGGAAAGAAAAAGAAAGGCAAAACTATGTTTTTTCCTTTTTCTTTTAAGGAAACTAAAGAAACTTTTGAGGTCATAAAAAGAACTACAAAATTCGAAATATCAAGAAAGAATCACAAGGAGTCTTGGTATATTGCAAGTTATAAAACTCATTAATGAATGAAACTTGAAACAAGAAAGACTACAAACTTGCATAAACTGACCCGAACAATGGTAAAATATTTCAGAAAACCGACAAAATTTCAAGAAAGACAAACTTTCAAAATTGCCAAAAAGGACTCTCAAAAAAGCACAAAAAGCAACTAGGCCAATCAAACAAGGAAAAGCAAAGCAAGGCAACTTGAAATTCAGGCTACAAACGAAATCAAAATCAATTTCTTGTTCTGGAAAACCAAAACATCCAAGAACTTCAAACAGAAGTCTTGAACCCAAGACACAAACCACAAACTTGCTTAAGAAGCAATCCTAGGCCAACTAGGCTTTTCAGTGAGAAGGAGATTTTGAAAAAGAAAGCTTGTAGGAAATTTGAGTTCTCCAAACAACAGATGACCATACAACAACATAAATCACCAGGAAGGAGACCTAACTGGGAAAAGAGATTTGAAAAAACAATTAAAAAATTGTATACAGGACTGTGTAAAGACAGAAGCATGCACACGCGTTTCTCATACAAGAAACTTGCGTATACGCAAGTATACTTGAGGAAACCTATGTGTATACAAGATCGTAATCCAAGAAAACATTGTATACAAAGCTCAATTAGGAAAAAACAAAAATCAAGGTCTGATCAAGAAGATCAGACTTGATGCTTAGGACACTAATGAATCAAAAAACACTGTAAAAGCAAGCAATCAAGAAAATGAACCATAATTGAGAAAAAACAACCCAAACCAGGAATAACAAGAATTTTATCCCCAACAGAGTCACCAATTCTGTTGCGGGTGAGATCACCCTTGGGTCTTGTGTTGAAAACCCCAACATAGCGGATGGCAAACAACAACAAGAAATGCTCAGGCAAATAACCTAAATTCTTATTTTACTGAACTGTGCAAGAGTGTCCTTACCCATAGGTCCTACATTTGGGTAGATCCCAAGGGTGCAAAGCCTCAGCTTCTCCCGACGTGTTTGAAACCTGAAAAATATTCAAATGAAACATATATAGTAGTAGAAAAATAAAGCATGTTCATGATATTAACTTTAGACCATATAAATGAATGAACAATTACGCATCAATATAAGATTCATAAACAAATTACAATATAAATCAATGCATAAACATGTTTAATATCGGGAACTGGACAACATTTCTTTATTGAAGTAAGCTACAAGTAAGGTGGAGAAATATGACATAGGTCTTTCTCTAGCTCCAAGCAGAATCGTCGTCCGGATCCATCCTTTCCCGACCTCAACAATCTTCCTCCATCACCAACACAAGGATATCTCAAGAAAGATGAAGGATCATTAGGGGATTTTTGAGGTCTAAAATGGTCCTCCTAAGAAAAATGTACAACCAAAATAAACTTTATAAGATCCAATAGGATTCAAGATGATGATGTCAACCATGGGGATGATTCACCATTTTTGGAGTAAAAGCATACAAAGATTAAAAAATAATAAAATAACAAAACTACTTTTTCAACTCATATTTTCAACTTATCTCCCTAAGTTTTTATTCAAATTTCGAGTGGGAGTACTTGTTGGATGCAAAATTTAATTCCTCATCTAAGGCGTACCCATGTTGCATACTTTTTAGGGACCGTGCTACATGAAAAATGAGAAATACATGACAAAATGTTATTGCAATCACGTTTTTCGTGTATTTATCATTTTTCATGTAGAAAAGTCTATCAATAGTATGCAACATGGGTACTCCTTGTATGAGGAATCAAATTCTACATTCAACAAGTGTTTCCTCTCGAAATTTGAGTAAATCTATACGAAGATAAGTTGAAAAAATAATTGTCTTTTTTCCCTCTAAAAATTGATGGTGTAATATAATATTATTTTATTATTTCCACTATTATTTTATAGTTTCCTTAGGAGGCCCAATTTAGACCTCAAAAATTCCCTAATGATCTCCAACAAGGAAACAAGGGTTTCCTGAAACTTTAGGGATTGCAAGAGGCACAGGGATTTCGTCAAACTCGATTAGGGATAATCTCACTATAGTATCAATATCTCATATCTTCTCCCTTAAGGCCTTCCCATGGAGGTTTATTTATACTTCTCTAAATTAGTTTTTTCAGTTGGGAAACAATTGGGCCACAGGCTATAGGAGGTGAGTAACAGGTAAAACCCTTGAACTCCACCCGAAATTAAGGTAATTTATTTTTTTTTACATGTTTTAACACATGTACGTGGGTTGGGTATATGCTGACCCGCATGTACATGCTTTTATCATAGGGAAAAGTAGCGTATAGGGAATAAAACATTGTTTTTTAGATTTTGGACCAATTGTGGAAGGAAGGGTTGCCTTGGACCATAATCGAAGCATCAGATCTACCAAGAGTGGTAAATTTTGTTATAACACTAAGATCCTCCTCATCACAAGTATGTTAAGACTACAAGGAGACAGGTCCGAGCCCTTTTCTGTGGTATCTGAGGTTGCTTCTGTGATCATTGTATTGGTAGGTCAAGACTGTGAGGAGGCCAAGACTTCATCTTTGTGGTACCCATCCAAAAGATAGAGAGATATGAATTCTTGAATAGTGGAAAGAACTCTGAAACTTCTCCACTATGACCTCTGAAATCCTTTCTGTGATTGCCCTCCGAAACTTCAGAAGAATCTGAATTCTTTTATGCTCTTATGTGAAGATCCTAGCTGGGTATATATAGTAATTCGTCCCACATATTAATCCAACATGACAGTATGAATGGATGTGTCTATTGATGCAAGTCGATATGATATTCCTTTGTTATTGTTTCGATGACGACTTCTTCAAGAGGGATTGTGCTTTTCTTTGGAGGGATTCTAGACATTTCTATAGACTTGTACACATTAAAAATAGGCTGAAGAAGAGCTCTTCATACATGACATTAATTCTAGACTCTAAATGAAAAATTATGTTATTCTAAAATCACTTGCTCATGAAACCCATGAAGCAATTTTAAAATAATAATTTTGTTCTCTTTATTACATCATTTACATCAGTCATAATTAAATGTCATTATGAAGACCAAACCTAGTTACACTTTCTTCAACACTCCCTCTTAGCTAGGGAAGTATTCATAATGGTACTTGGTCATTCTCAATCTAAATTATTTCTCATAAGAAGAATTATATTAGTGACCCATCTGTATAGCATCATAGTAACCAACATTACTTCCACAACAAGGCCTTGACCAACAACTTTATCTCTCATCAGATCAAAGCACAATGTTGGTGAGACCAATGACTATAGACACCTTCATCATTGTCTCTCAAGGTACATACCCACTTGAGTGTTCACTGAGTATGACCTTCTAGGGCTATTCTTATCTTGGGTTCCCATCCCTTAAATAATATTGTTCCTCTTTCCTACTCTTATCTTGGATGCCCTACACATCCTCAAAGAGCATCAAATGCGAAACGATTACCCAATCCTCCATTATTTCTTCCCAAGTGAAGACAATAATGTTGTATCTATCTCTCCGTCTAAATGAGAGGAGATAAGCCCATTCCTATAAAGGAATGTACCCAATATCCTTATAACTAGGAAATTTCCCAAGCTCCCTCTTAGACTGCCAAAGCTCCCTCTTAGCTAGGGACTCTCCTTTTCATCAACATCTTCTTCTTCATGGATCCTTCAGCTTCTTGATCAATTTATTTTCTTGACGTCATGAAATTTAGTTGAGATTATTTCTTGTAGGGCATTAGCCATCGATCACTTTCCTCCTTGGTTCATCATGTCAATACTTTCTTCATGGAAAGTGGCTTTCTCGATACAAATATGGATCCTTCTTCACATGGCTACTTATTTCTCATCATGCTTCTTTCAGGAATTCTCATCCACCACATGAATGCTAGTTGTACTTGCACTTGCAACTCTTGTTCTAGTAGTCATGCATGAACTCATCCAAATATTATTCAAGAAATCAAAACATAATATTTAATCAAATATTACCTTACAATATGGCTCTTCATCATGACATCTTCATGTAGGTATCAGTATCCTGCATACATGTTGACACATCTCCCAAAGGTATGCATTGTCAAGGGTCTCCCTCTTTTTCAGACTTTCATTAGAGTCTTCATATATTTTTAGGAGATTTTCTTGTCAAATCTTCTTGGTCTTTTGTATGTTAATCGCCTTCATCATGGTCACATATCTCAGGATCTCTTCCTTCCTTACACATTCCATTCCCAGGAGCTTCCAATCAAAGTTCCTTAATTCTAGTCAACCACCTCATACCTCATATGAGGACATATTATGTTGATTTCATCTAGTGTAACTTATGCCTTCTTGCATCCTTTCAGAGGAGGAGATCATTTTCCCTTTATCATGCTTCTCAAGATAGAAGTAGTGATCCATGTTACTTGCAACCATATGGCATGACTTTATAATATTAAATACAAGAATACATACCTCATTTTACCTTTATGTCATCTAGGCTTCTTTCAGGAGCTTCCTTGACTGAAAATATATTCAACCCCTTGATATACTTCATTTCTCATGTCATCATACCATCATCCCATGAACTCCACAATTTGATGAAACACTTGCTTCCTTTCTCGATCGGTGAATTCTTCAATGAGAATTATATCTTGCATATTCTTACTCAGCATATGTTTCTCTTTTAAACTGGTGTATGATGATATTTGTCCTGGATGACTTCTTCCTTTGATATTCTAATGAGGTCACCAAGAGCATTATTATTTAAAGTTGACTACCATATATTTTGTTTCAACTGTCCTTCATGTTTCCCTATGGTGATGTCATGAGCTCTTTCTTTTAATGATTCTCCTTCCTTGTTCTTTCTTCTTTCAGTTTCCTCCATTTCTTCGGTGAAATGGGCTTCTTTATTGTTTTTTCTATTGTCCTTCTTAAGATAATGACAATATTTCATGTAAAGTACATAACCTTCCATAGCATTGAATTTCAGCTATGCTCTTTTTCCCTTTCTGAGTACCAAAATTTTCCAAAATTCCTTTCCTTCCAGAAAATGTTTGAGTCCCCAACACTTTTTCCCTCAACTTGTCTTCTTTTATCTTACATAGAAATCACAAAGTTGAATAAGGTAACTTACTTATCCCATGAATTTTGTTACCCTTGTGATGATGTCATCGGTCTTAAATTATTTCTAATGCTTCTAAGATGTCGTACCGCATCTTATTGTAGACATAACCTATGCAGGATTTAGGAGCCAGCGAGAGGCTATCTTAATGATTTCTTACTCCCTCTTTCCATGAATTCTTTGGCTCAGCTCCTCCTATCCTTTCCAGTGACATGAACTTCTTTTCTTGTAATGTTCATAATTATGTTTCCAACTTCTTTGATGTCTCTAATATTGTTTATGTGAGAGGATCTTAAGAGTTCCTTCCCATGAATTCAAAGGAGACATTTTTCATTGATATGTTTAATGACTTCACTTATCTACAAGGACTATGACAATCCTCCTTATTCTATGCAAGGACATTTGATGACCTATCCAACTTATAGATCTCCTTGCAACCATGAAGTCATTTTACCAGATAAATTAATGAATGAAAGATACTTACTTGACAAGTGAAGATGAACTCTTCTACTTGATCACTAGTTGAAGAAGATGTCTTAGAGCTTCCTTTGGACAATCTCTTTTTCAAATTAAAAAGCCTTTATCCAACAGAAAAGGTTGCTTCTTTTGATGAGGATGATTTGTTGCTTCCTCGAATGATCTTCTTCTAGTGAAAGGAGATCATCCTTGCTTGCTTTATAACCTTGAATATGATTTCAATGCCTTCTCACTGTTATCACTCAAGAAAAAATATTTTAAATACTGAACATCAATTTTTTTTAAATTTCTCAAAGGGTTGGTGTCAGTTTTGGGTCTAGTCTTTTCATCTTGTTTTAGAGTCTTGTTAAGATTCTTGTTAGTATGTCAAATGGGGTCAATTCTCTGTTTTAGTCTATCATTGGTCTCATATCTCACATGAATATCATATGTCGAAGCTCATTTCAAAGTTCATATGCGCTACGAAACTATCTAGGTGATTTTGCAAAAACCCAGTCTAGGTGATTTCATAGCGCAAAACATCGATTTTACACTGGTTGCACCACGAAATCAGGGATTCATTCCGATCCATAGCAAATCTCACCCAGCTGTCATATTTATCAAAATTCGTTGTGTTTACATCAATATTTGTCAGCTTCTACACTTCGTCCATCATATCCAACCGCTTATCCTCATCACCAGGTCGTTAGGTGTCTTGGTACTGGCACATGTTTGCAGTTGTACTTTGATCTGCGGTTTTGGTCGTTACCCTAGTGTGGAAGATAGTTGGCTTGAAATTCTTGCAACGCAGGGACCACCATGCTCTGCTTCAACTCAGCAATGTTTGTGATACCTATTTCGTTGGGACGGGCAATGTTTGCCCTCAATTCCATGGCTTCCAATTACTCATGGCATTAAGTGCAACGATATTTATGCCTTCAATATCAGATGTTATGTTATTTGGGCTGCGGCAGCTGGAGTTGGATATTTAGTAGACTATTTTAGAGTTCACAGCTTCAGAGTTCTTTTCATGAAGTTCATAGAATGGTCTTTAATAGTTATGAAAAGTTGTATTCTTTTATCATTATGGATCATCGTGATAACTGTTTTCATCGGACTTTTGTTTGATCTTCTGGTAGTAGTCCCTTTGCAAGTTCATGTGGATGGAAGTCCCATGTTTCTTCTTTATCAAGATTGGGCTTTTGGGCTTATATTTCTCAAGATATGGACAAAATTGGTATTGCTGGGTCAAATGGTACCCCTTACAGATGACAGCTGGCAAATAATTTCGAGCAAGTCAAAGCAGATGGATTTCCTCACTTACGTGGATTATGGGTGCTTCGCCAAATTCTATCACCAATATTCGTAAATCTTTTGACAGCACTCTGTGTGCCATATGTATTTGTTCGTGGTTTGTTCCCTCTTTTGGGATACTCTCTTATTGTAAATTCTGAAGTTTATCGATTTGCCTAGTCTAGATGCCTCGTGCTGGGGTTATTATGGTGGCAGTTGATATTTCTAGTTCAGACGTGACAAATTCAGGGCTGTCACTATCCCAAAATTGTCTAAATTTGCAGCATCTGAATTTTAACTATTGTCAACGTATTTTTGATGCTAGATTAGAATATCTCGCAGGCCTCATTATTTGAATTCTAGAGCATGCAATAAAGGAATCCCATTTTGACAAAATGCAAGCTCTGCCAACTCTTTAAATCTATGATGTGTACTGTAGAAAAATCATAATTGGAGTGCTATGCCATCTAGTGAGCCAGCAACTACTGTATGGTTGTTCATCTCTAGATTACCAGCCATCTCGACTATAAGATTGGCTACGATTCTCTGGAAGAGACATTGATGGCAGAGCATGAATAGTTTATATCTATGAAGTAGACTGTAGATCAAGAATTGGGGCTGAAATATTTAGGGCCAAAAGTGATTTTATATCAAGAGTTCACAATATGGGAAAGATTGGAATAGGACGTGTGGAAGAGGTCACTCAAACGGATTCTATAAGGGCAATTTTCACACAACTCGTCTGCACTTTGCTTTTTATGTTTGCAAGTGTGGGATCAACCATTGCAGTTGATCACTTGTCTGAAAGCTCAGGTTTGACACCAAGAGCAGGACTGGCCATCATTGCTCTAACCCACGCATTTGCAGTGTGTGGACTGGTCTCAGCTGGGTTTCATTTGTCGGGAGGACATATTAATCTTGCGATCACATTTGAATTAGCAATTGGAGGCCATATCACTATTCTCAGGTCTATTCTGTACTGGATCGCTAAGCTCCTGGGCTCCACAATTGCCTACTATCTCCTCGATTTCATAACAGGAGGAATGGGAACTCCAGTTCATATGTTGGCCGGTGGAATGGAATATATTCAAGGAGTGGTTATGGAGATGGTCCTGACCTTCTCCTTGCTCTTTACAGTGTATGCAACAGTGATTGATCTGAAGAGAGGACAAATGGGTGTAATAATGGCGCCTCTGTGCATAGGGCTTGTTATGGGAGCAAACGTAATCTCGGCAGGGCCATCCTCAGCTGCATCAATGAACCCTGCACGTTCATTTGGGCTGGCGTTTGTTATGTGGCAGTGGAGAAGCCATTAGGTATATTGGGTTGGTCCTCTGGTTGGAGTCGGTCTAGCAGGTGCCCTATATTAGAATTTCTTCATCATTCAAACATACGAGGCTCTCCCCGCCTTGCTTTGGGGATACCAAGGAACTAAATGAAACCTACCATGCTAGCATTCTTCATAAAATAACAGCGCATGTTTTCTTGTGTAAATAAATGGCCCTAAAGTCCCACCATGTTCATGGTTAAACCCAAATTGACAGGTGCGTTAAACGGTGTTTTGTGATCACACAGCAGTTTCGTAGCGTGCTACGAAACTGCTGAAAAGAACGTGTAATGCACAGCAGTTTCGTAGCGCGCTATGAAACTGCTGTAGTTGCATAATTAAATTCAGTCAACCAATTTTGAAGCACTGAGGGGAAATTTTATGAAAGAGAGTTTCAGAAAAGGACCATCTACTATGTGCAAGTCACCAGCAATGGAAAAACAAGTGGAAGAAAGATATGAACTCAAAGTTTTTGTTATACAAATGATCACCGCTAGTATTGACCATGACTTTTCGAGCAACTTTGAAGAGATTTTATCGTCAGACAGGTATATGGGAAAGGTCTACAGCACATGAAGCACGTGGAACCCCAATCAAATTTTATGTAATCAGAGAAGAACATCATGGTGAACTGGTTATGAATATCCTTGAGGAAAACGAAAACAAAAAAACAGGGGCAGTTTCCTACTTTCCAGCAGTAGTGAAGAGATAAGACCCTAAGGGCCAGCAAAGAGCTTTAAACATCCATCAAGGCTAAAGCTGAAGGAAACCACTTGTAAGATAATGAATCTTGATTGTAATAAATGCTATGTTCATTGTGATGTAGAATTAGAATCCTAATTGTTTTAGGTTTCTAGAGTTGTCAATTAGTAGTAAGTTGCTTTTAATAGTTAGTTTAATATGTCAATAGGTGTCATGATAAGGAGATTTCGAGTTCCCCTCATGCTTGAGGAGGAATCTCAGTTAGGTAGAAGAGCTCTATATATAGGAGAAAGAGCAAATGTGATAGGGGTTGGAAATTGATAAAAAGAGCTCTGATATTTTGCTTATGTAAAGACTCTGTTTTTTTTTGGTAATACAGTACTGGCTTGTGCTTCTCAAGAATCATAGAGAGTTCAATGTATGAGTTTATTTTGTTGTCTTTTCATGTTATCTACAGTGTTATGAGTATTTGATTACTTAGAAATCGTTTACAGTGTTCTAATTTCCTTCATATACTCATAAACTGCCTTCTATGTGTTTGGTGTACTCTACATATGTTGAAACCTGAATGCCTTGACTTTTATGCAAAGCCAACCCTACTGTGAATATTAAATCACATATGACTCCATAAGCCCAATGGATACTTGTTAGTTTTATTTCCACTATTTTCATTTTTATTTGTTTCACAAGAGTTAGCCATCTTGATCATAATCAAAAACCTTTAATCCTTTGAGAGAGCCCTCTCAGACTAAGGAGGCTAAGCCTTAGCTAAAAGATTGGTTTGAAACAGTTACTTGAAGTCTTCCTGGTCTGCAACCTTCCAGGGCATGATTTTGAGATAACATTTTGGTGCGTCTGCCAAGAGTCTGAAGATTAATCATTCCCGAAATCAAGAGACTGAACTTCTGAAGGTAGCAAGAGCTCAGAAGAATTTTCGAGGCTGCAATCTACCTTGGCGACTCCATTGTTGAAGAATTCAAAATTCATAGATTCATGGTGATTCCACTGGAGTTATTAAGGACCCAGATGCTATTAGTCTTATTTCAAGGTATGCATGCATAAATTTTTCAGGAATTCACGGTTTCCCAAATCATTTTCCGAAAGATGCATATTTTCTAAGGAATGGTCCAAAATTCAATGGAGAAGATTTGAGTTTAACTTTGAAGCATATATCAGATTTCTGTGATTTTACCGAGCTTCTTAGAGTTAAACATGAGGATGTTTGCATTATGTTGTTCTATGATTCATTTCAAGGGAAATGTAAACGGTGGATTGAAAGCTTTCCTGCCAAATCCATTAAGTCATTTGAATACTTTTGGTTTATGTTTTTGGAAGAATGGATAGATAGATCAGATTTGTTGGTAAACTTTCCTTCAATTCAAGGTTTCAAACAATAGAATAATGATCATATTAATGAAGAAATAGATGAAAATTTTCCTTTGTCCTTGTCTTATTATCTAAAATCATTTCAGTGCAAGACTGAAGATAAGATGAAATTTTTGGATGAAGTTGCTAAGGACATTGAGAAAGACATTGAAGGTCTACAGGGTCAAATTCAATCATATAGTCTTCATAATCATGATCATTCTTATCGAAAGCTTCCAATGGTAGAACACAGGGCGAGGGTGTGGCTTCCTTTCTCTTTCATGATTGAGGAAGAATACAGTGTTATGGAAGATCAGTTGGCACAACCAGAAAGTTACGAGAATCATCAAGCTGATCATGTATTCTGGGATCCTATAGCTAAATACATGGAAGAGTTTTACTCTCCAGTGTTTCAGCTTTTCTATGAAGATCAAAGGCAATTTCAGTGGCAGTGGTCATCACAATATCATAGTGGCTCTGAACTCCGATGCAGTCAAAAAACTCAAATATCAGATAAGACAAATGATTGGCTACATTGGAAATTTCACATTGATTGAGCTGAAAGAAGTTTGAAATTGATAGGGTAGGTAGGTAGGAAAATGCAAATAAGCTCAAGGTTGACTGAGCATTTTTAAGTAGATGTAGATTTCTTTCTCCTACAGTGATCATCAAGCTTAAGCCAGAGGTGAAGGCTCAAGAAACTGGAAAGGGATGTTTGTCAAGCAAATCTACGTTTGTCATAAAGAGGACAAAGCACTGGATCTGCATGTTCTTAGTGTACCACAGGGGCACACTATCCCAAGTGGAACCACCTGTTATCACTCAAGGAAAAATTTCTAAATTGTTCACATCAGTTCGATTGTTTGTCAAAGAGTCGGTGTCAATTTTGGGTCTAGTCTTTTCATCTGGTTTTAGAGTCTAAGTTTGAATAGGAGTTTTGTTAAGAGTCTTGTTAGTATGTCAAAAGGGGTCAATTCTCTGTTTTATCCATTATTGGTCTAACATCACACCTAAGCTCTATATGTCAATCCTATTTCAAAGACGAAGTCAGGGATTCGTGTTGATTCATAACAAATCTTATCCCGCTGTCAAAATTATCAAAATCCGTTATCTTTCTACATCACCATTTATCAGCTCATACCCTTTACCTATCAATTCGACCGCTTATCCTCATCATTAGGTCATTAGGTGTCGTGGTACGCTCAGATTGCAAGTTTCAAAAGAAGCCAAGTAATCACAGTCTTAACTATGTTTGTGTTTATGCATGGGGATGAATTTGAGCGAACTACAGGAGGATATTATCGAGCACATGGTCATGTAGATGACACAGTGAACCTTGGGGCAAAAAGGTAAGCTAATTGAGATTGTGCATGTCTGTAATGGTTTAGATGGAAGGGTATTGGAAACTGTTGCAATCGGAATTCCAACAGAAGAATGTGGTGCCTGAACATAATGTGTTCCTTCAGGTTTATTATAAATTTAGTACCATTTCAATGCTAGCAGAGCCACTGATATTGGTCACCGGTTTCTTCTTCTCCTTTCTAGCTTGCATATTGTATTCACATTCCTATTTTTCAATTTCAAAGTCATCAGTTTCATACCTTGCTAAACTACAGTGAGAAGAGGTCCAAGATGCCATTCAGCGCCTACAAAATGTCATGAATCTGCGCTTAACTGTCAGAACTCAACACTGGAGGAAAATGTTCAATGCGATGAGTTGGATATGAAGCTAACTAATAAAAACATTGAAGGTAGCATGGAAAGTCATCCCACTCGCTCAAGAAAACACGCTTTACAATATGCGAGGGGCGGGATGGAACAGAGACTTCAAACGGAGATGTTTTGATATTTCCAGATATATACAAGGGGTTGACACACTTTGATGTTGATACGTTTGTGGAAGAGGTGATTGTCATAATCATTTATTATGGGATCGGCCAAGATGGCAAAGTATATGGAAATGGTGGACGCTGGTATCAGGATCGCTGCCAGGTTTATTTCTCATTGCCCTCAGACATCGTGCATGTATTATCATCCAACTTCCAACAGCAACACTCTCTTGCGCCTTTTCTCGTGCCCTGCAGGTTTATGAATCTAAGGTCGATGCAATGTTTGAGATACTCTGTATTGCTGTTTAGGCCGCAATTTCTCTATCTCCTCCTGCAAGGAAGACAATGTGATGGAGATTGTCCCCACTCCCCAATTCGCAATCAATTAGTCTTTCATCCTTTTTCCATATAATAAGATACAAAATGGCTTTTAGGAAATCCTAAAATACTCACTGGATCACATATCTTTGTGTGTTTACATACTAGTCGAGATCGAAGGTGTGGTGTTTGTGGACCTGCTCTTATCAAGAGATTAAAAAATCTCGAGGCCTTAAAAGGACATGTAGCTGAGAGTCCATGCTCACATGTTGGTGGTCACAAATATGTTGGGAACCTTATAATATATGGTCCAAGTGTTGATGATGAAGTTACTGGTCACTGGTATGGCTATGTTACTCCAGATGATGTGTCAATTCTCCTAGATCAGTACTTTTACAGATCTATTTGACCATCTTCCCCTGACAAAAATATTGTGAAGGAGTCGAAGTCTATGCTTGATTTCTTGCAGTCTTCTTCCCAAGCATTGGAAACCTGGATACGCTTGAATCAGCCTTTAAAAAAAAAATTGCTTTGGACAGATGCCCATTGTTGTTGGACAGGTTGGATGGCCAACAGATGGGGGATTCAATGCAACTTCCAACAATGCAAAAAGATTCATTCAAGGACTGGTAAACCATGTCATAAGCAACAAGGGAACCCCGCTTAGGCCTGGAAACCCCCCAATAGAAACATATATTTTTAGTCTTCTAGATGAGGACCAAAGGAGTATTCTGCATGGAAATTTTGAAACACATTGGGGCATATTTACAATTGATGGTCAGGGTAAATATGAGATTGACATAGGGCAAGATGCGGGTCTAGTGAATGCAGAAAATGTTCGATACCTCTCTTCAAGGTGGTGTGTTGCAAATGATAACCATGATCGTACAAATGTGTCAAGGCATGTGGAACAGGCCTGCTCAACTTCAGATTGTACAACCCTCTTTTCCGAAGGTTCTTGCAATCATATTGGGTCACCAGGAAATATCTCATATGCTTTTAACAACTACTATCAATTTCACAATCAATCAGTTGACAGCGGCAATTTTGATGGCCTTGGGATGATAACAATTGTAGACCCATTAATAGGAGATTGCAGGTTTTTGGTTGCAACTAGTGACTCATATACTTCTAGCCTGTACAGCAGTGTAAAGAAGCATTGGATAGTCCAATGGACATTTCTATCATGTACTCTGACTTTTCTTGGCATTATGTTCTAGAATGTTGTACCTGATAGCCGTCTATCTATTAGTTTGTCTCTAACTCCAGGGTTTCTGATATCTTGTTCTATTTATTCATGGCCAAAGGTAAAATAGTGCAGGTTGTGATTTGCACCTATTTTTCCGAACAGCTACTCAATGGCCAAATGTATTGGACTAACACTTTAAACTCCCTAGGGCATTACCCAGGGACCAACATCATATGATGTTGCTTGTAGCCTTGTTGCATGGGTTCTAGTAAATTCTTAAAGGTGATCTCAGTGTCCACAGGCCTACAATTTGATGATGCATATTTTTCCCATGGAGAAGAGTTGATTCATAAGGAGAAAGAAAAGTAGGACAAGTTAATTCAGAAACATATTGTAGTAGTTGATAGCTACGATAAGAAGATACCAAGCCAAAGCTAGGTTGATTTCAAGAAAAAGGAGGCGAGATACATTAGAATGGTTAACAGGCAACTGAGAGTTGGGATCAAAGTCATGAAAAGGAAAATTGAGGATTTAAAGATGCAGCTAATCCAGCAGAAAAAATTTCCTTAAGGAAGTCACACATCAATTAAGGTTATGTTCCAAATTTTGATGGTTTTCCTTGTTGCATTTTTTCTTGAAGAATCATACGTTTCCACTCAGTTTTGAAAAGCTTTGGAGCAGCTGAAAAGATTATTTAAATATAAGGAAGCCCAAGATAACACACTTTTGGTATTAAGTTGTGTTTTGGTGATTACATAGCAGTTTCGTAGCCTGCTATGAAACTGCTGAAGATGATGCCAAATGCACAGCAGTTTCGTAGCACACTACGAAACTGCTATAGCTACATAATTAAAACTTAGTCAACCAATTTTGAGAGACCGAGGGAAAATTTTTGAAAAAGGAATTTCTTCAAAGGATCATGTAACAGGTGTCAACATTCAACAAGGGAAAAACAGGTGGAGGAAACATATGATTGAAATTTAAACTTTTTGTTATAAAGTGATCATAGTTACTACAGTTCATGATATGTCAGATAGCTTGGAGGAGGTCTTGTCTTCACACATGGGAAAGGTCGACAGCACAGGAAGGACGTGGCACTCCAATAGATTGTTAACTAATTCAAGAAGATCAACATGGTTAATTATTTCTGAATATCTTTGAGGAAACCAAAAGCATAAAAATAGGGGCAGTTTCCTATTTCTCGGCAGCAGTGAAGAGATAAGACAGTAAGGGCCAGCAAAGAGCTTTAAACATCCATCAAGGCCAAAGTTGAAGGAAACCACTTGTCAGAGAATGAATCTTGATTGTAATAAATGCTATGTTCAACATGATGTAGAATTAGAATCCTAATTGTTTTAGGTTTCTAAAGCTGTCAATTAGTAGTAAGTTGCTTTTAATAGTTAGTTTAATATGTCAATAGGTGTCATGATAAGGAGAATTCGAGTTCCCCTCATGCTTGAGGAGGAATCTCAGTTAGGTAGAAGAGCTCTATATATAGGGGAAAGAGAAATGTAATACGGGTTGGAAATTTATAAAAAAGAGCTCTGATATTTGGCTTATGTAAAGACTCTGTTTTTTTTGGTAATACAGTATTGGCTTGTGCTTCTCAAGAATCATAGAGAGTTCAATGTATGAGTTTCTTTTGTTGTCTTTTCATGTTATCTACAGTGTTATGAGTATTTGATTACTTAGAAATCGCTTACAGTGTTCTAATTTCCTTCATATACTCATAAACTGCCTTCTATGTGTTTGGTGTGCTCTACATATGTTGAAACCTGAATGCCTTGACTTTTATGCAAAGCCAATCCTACTATGAATACTAAATCACATATGACTCCAAAAGCCCAATGGATACTTGTTATTTTTATTTCCACCATTTTCATTTTTATTTGTTTCACAAGAGTTAGCCATCTTGATCATAATCAAAAACCTTTAATCCTTTGAGAGAGCCCTCTCAGACTAAGGAGGCTAAGCCTTAGCTAAAAGATTGGTTTGAAACAGTTACTTGAAGTCTTCCTGGTCTGTAGCCTTCCAAGGCATGATTTTGAGATAACATTTTGGTGCGTCTGCTGGGAGTCTGAAGATTAATCATTCCCGAAATCAAGAGACTGAACTTCTGAAGGTAGCAGAAGCTCAAAAGAATTTTCGAGTTTGCAATCTACCTTGGCGACTCCATTGTTGAAGAATTCGAAATTCATAGATTCATGGTGATTCCACTGGAGTTATGAAGGACCCAGATGCTACCATTCTTATTTCAAGGTATGCATGCATAAATCTTTCAGGAATTCACGGTTTCCCAAATCATTTTCCCAAAGATGCTTATTTTCGAAGAAATGGTCCAAAATTCAATGGAGAAGATTTGAGTTTAACTTTGAAGCATATATCAAATTTCTGTGATTTTACCGAGCTTATTAGAGTTAAACATGAGGATGTTTGCATTATGTTTTTCTATGATTCATTTCAACGGAAATGTAGACAGTGGATTGAAAGCTTTCCTGCCAAATCCATTAAGTCATTTGAAGACTTTTGGTTTATGTTTTTGGAGGAATGGATAGATAGATCAGATTTGTTGGCAAACTTTCCTTCAATTCAAGGTTTCAAACAATGGAATAATGATCATATTAATGAAGAAATAGATGAAAATTTTCCTTTGTCCTTGTCTTCTTATCTAAAATAATTTCAGTGCAAGACAGAAGATAAGATGAAATTTTTGGATGAAGTTTCTAAGGACATTGAGAAAGACATTGAAGGTCTACAGGGTCAAATTCAATCATATAGTCTTCATAATCATGATCATTATTATCGAAAGCTTCCAATGGTAGAACACAGGGCGAGGGTGTGGCTTCCTTTCTCTTTCGTGATTGAGGAAGAATACACTGTTATTGAAGATTAGTTGGCACAACCAGAAAGTTACGAGAATCATCAAGCTGATCATGTATTCTGGGATCCTATAGGTAAATACATGGAAGAGTTTTACTCTCCAGTGTTTCAGCTTTTCTATGAAGATCAGAGGCAATTTCAGTGGCAGTGGTCATCACAATATCATAGTGGCTCTGAACTCCGATGCAGTCAAAAAACTCAAATATCAGATAAGACAAATGATTGGCTAGATTGGAAATTTCACATTGATTGAGCTGAAAGAATTTTGAAATTGATAGGGTAGGTAGGTAGGAAAATGCAAATAAGCTCAAGGTTGACTGAGCATTTTTAAGTAGATGTAGATTTCTTTCTCCTACAGTGATCATCAAGCTTAAGCCAGAGGTGAAGGCTCGAGAAACTGGAAAGGGATGTTTGTCAAGCAAATCTACGTTTGTCATAAAGAGGACAAAGCACTGGATCTACATGTTCTAGTGTACCACGGGGGCACACTATCCCAAGTGGAGCCACCTGTTATCACTCAAGAAAAAATTTCTAAATTGTTCACATCAGTTCGATTGTTTGTCAAAGGGTTGGTGTCAGTTTTGTGTCTAGTCTTTTCATCTGGTTTTAGAGTCTAAACAGTTTGAATAGGAGTTTTGTTAAGAGTCTTGTTAGTATGTCAAAAGGGGTCAATTCTCTGTTTTATCCATTATTGGTCTAACATCACACCTAAGCTCTATATGTCAATCCTATTTCAAAGACGAAGTCAGGGATTCGTGTTGATTCATAACAAATCTTATCTAGCTGTCAAATTTATCAAAATCCGTTATCTTTCTACATCACCATTTATCAGCTCATACCCTTTGCTTGTCAATTCGACCGCTTATCCTCATCATTAGGTCATTAGGTGTTGTGGTACGCTCAGATTGCAAGTTTCAAAAGAAGCCAAGTAATCACAGTCTTAACTATGTTTGTGTTTATGCATGGGGATGAATTTGAGCGAACTACAGGAGGATGTTATCGAGCACATGGTCATGCAGATGACACAGTGAATCTTGGGGCATAAAGGTAAGCTAATTGAGATTGTGCATGCCTGTAATGGTGTAGATGGAAGGGTATTGGAAACTGCTGTAATCGGAATTCCAACAGAAGAATGTGGTGCCTGAACATAATGTGTTCCTTCAGGTTTATTATAAATTTAGTACCATTTCAACGCTAGCAGAGCCACTAATATTGGTCATCGGTTTCTTCTGCTCCTTTCTAGCTTGCATATTGTATTCACATTCTGATTTTTCAATTTCAAAGTCATCAATTTCATACCTTGCTAAACTACAGCGAGAAGAGGTCCAAGATGCCATTCAGCGCCTACAAAATGTCATGAATCTGTGCTTAACTGTCAGAACTCAACACTGGAGGAAAATGTTCAATGCGATGAGTTGGATATGAAGCTAACTAATAAAAACATTGAAGGTAGCATGGAAAGTCATCCCACTCGCTCAAGCAAACACGCTTTACAATATGCGAGGGGCGGGATGGAACAGAGACTTCAAACGGAGATGTTTTGATATTTTCGGATATGATCAGATACAAGGGGTTGACACACTTTGATGTTGATACCTTTGTGGAAGAGGTGATTGTCATAATCATTTATTATGGGATCGGCCGAGATGGCGAAGTATATGGAAATGGTGGACGCGGTATCAGGATCGCTGCCAAATTTATTTCTCATTGCCCTCAGACATCGTGCCTGTATTATCATCCAACTTCCAACAGCAACACTCTCTCGCGCCTCTTCTCGCACCCTGCAGGTTTATGAATCTAAGGCCGATGCAATGTTTGAGATACTCTGTATTGCTGTTTAGGCCGCAATTTCTCTATCTCCTTCTGCAAGGAAGACAATGTGATGGAGACTGTCCCCTCTCCCCAATTCGCAATCAATTAGTCTTTCATCCTTTTTCCATATAATAAGATATAGAATGGCTTTCAGGAAATCCTGAAATACTCACTAGATCACATATCTTTGTGTGTTCACATACTAGTCGAGATCGAAGGTGTGGTGTTCGTGGACCTGCTCTTATCAAGAGATTAAAAAATCGTGAGGCCTTAAAAGGTCATGTAGCTGTGAGTCCATACTCACACGTTGGTGGTCACAAATATGCTGGGAACCTTATAATATATGGTCCAAATGCTGATGGTGAAGTTACTGGTCACTGGTATGGCTATGTTACTCCAAATGATGTGCCAATTCTCCTAGATCAGCACTTTTATAGATCTATTTGACTATCTTCCCCTGACAAAAATACTGCGAAGGAGTCGAAGTCTATGCTTGATTTCTTGCAGTCTTCCTCCCAAGCATTGGAAACCTAGATACACTTGAATCAGCCTTAAAAAAAAATAATAAATAATAAATAAAATAAAATAAAATAAAAAAATAAAAATTGGCTTTGGACAGATGCCAATTGTTGTTGGACAGGTTGGATGGCCAACAGATGGGGGATTCAATGCAATTGTCAGCAATGCAAAAAGATTCATTCAAGGACTGGTAAACCACGTCATAAGCAACAAGGGCACCCCGCTTAGGCCTGGAAACCCCCCAATAGAAACATATATTTTTAGTCTGCTAGATGAGGACCAAAGGAGCATTCTACATGGAAATTTTGAAAGACATTGGGGCATATTTACAATTGATGGTTAGGTTAAATATGAGATTGACATAGGGCAAGATGCGGGTCTGGTGAATGCAGAAAATGTTTGATACCTCTCTTCAAGGTGGTGTGTTGCAAATGATAACCATGATCTTACAAATGTTTCAAGGCATGTGGAACAGGCCTGCTCAACTTCAGATTGTACAGCCCTCTTTTCCAGAGGTTCTTGCAATCATATTGGTCACCAGGAAATATCTCATATGCTTTTAACAGCTACTATCAATTTCACAATCAATCAGTTGACAGTGGCAATTTTGATGGTCTTCGGATGATAACAATTGTAGACCCATCAATAGGAGATTGCAGGTTTTTGGTTGCAACTAGTGACTCATATACTTCTAGCCTGTACAAGAGTGTAAAGAAGCATTGGATAGTCCAATGGACATTTCTATCATGTACTTTGACTTTTTTTGGCATTATGTTCTAGAATGTTGTACCTGATAGTCGTCTATCTATTATTTTGTCTCTAACTGCAGGGTTTCTGATATCTTGTTCTATTTATTCATGGCCAAAGGTAAAACAGTGCAGGTTGTGATTTGCACCTATTTTTCCGAACAGCTACTCAATGGCCAAATGTATTGGACTAAACACTTTAAACTCCCTAGGGCATTACCCAGGGACCAACATCATATGATGTTGCTTGTAGCCTTGTTGCATGGGTTCTAGTAAATTCTTAAAGGTGATCTCAGTGTCCATAGGCCTACAATTTGATGATGCATATTTTGCCCAAGGTAGAAGAGTCGATTCATAAGGAGAAAGAAAAGCAGGACAAGTTAATTCAGAAACATACTGTAGTAGTTGATAGCTACGATAAGAAGATACCAAGCCAAAGCTAGGTTGATTTCAAGAAAAAGGAAGCAAGATACATCAGAATTGTTAACAGGCAATTGAGAGCTGGGATCAAAGTCATGAAAAGGAAAATTAAGGATTTAAAGATGCAGCTAAGCCAGCAGAAAAAAATTTCCTTAAGGAAGTCACTCATCAAGTAAGGTTATGTTCCAAATTTTGATGGTTTTCCTTGTTGCATTTTTTCTTGAAGAATCATACATTTCCACTCAGTTTTGAAAAGCTTTGGAGCAGCCGAAAAGAATATTTAAATATAAGGAAGCCCAAGATAGCACACTTTTGGTATTAAGTTGTGTTTTGGTGATTACACAGCAGTTTCGTAGCGCGCTACAAAACTGCTGAAGATGATGCCTAATGCACAACAGTTTCGTAGTGCGCTACGAAACTGCTGTAGCTACTTAATTAAAACTCAGTCAACCAATTTTGAGAGACCGAGGGAAAATTTTTGAAAATGGAATTTCTTCAAAGGATCATGTAACAGGTGTCAAAATTCAACAAGGGAAAAACAGTTGGAGGAAACATATGATTGAACTTTAAACTTTTTTTTATAAAGTGATCATAGTTACTACAGTTCATGATATGTCAGACAGCTTGGAAGAGGTCTTGTCTTCACACATGGGAAAGGTCGACAGCACAGGAAGGACGTGGCAATCCAATAGATTGTTGACTAATTCAAGAAGATCAACATGATTAATTATTTCCGAATATCTTTGAGGAAACCAAAAGCATAAAAACAGGGGTAGTTTCCTATTTCTCAGCAGCAGTGAAGAGATAAGACAGTAAGGACCAACAAAGAGCTTTAAACATCCATCAAGGCCAAAGCTGAAGGAAACCACTTGTCATAGAATGAATCTTGATTGTAATAAATGCTATGTTCATCATGATGTAGAATTAGAATCCTAATTGTTTTAGGTTTCTAGAGCTGTCAATTAGTAGTAAGTTGCTTTTAATAGTTAGTTTAATATGTCAATAGGTGTTATGATAAGGAGAATTCGAGTTCCCCTCATGCTTGAGGAGGAATCTCAATTAGGTAGAAGAGCTCTATATATAGGGGAAAGAGCAATGTAATACGAGATGGAAATTTATAAAAAAGAGCTCTGATATTTGGCTTATGTAAAGACTGTTTTTTTGTAATACTTTAACCAGTATGTTATTACTTCATTAGCCTTTAATTGACTAGTAACCATGAGTAGTATGAACAGAATAAATAATCACACATAAGAAACACATCAACACATGAGGACACCAATATTTTTAGGTGGAAAGCCAATGTGGGAGAAAACCATTGTTGTCGTTGTCTCTGTCTTCATATTTTATTATAAAGGAAAACATTTTACAATCTTGTACTAGCGGAGACTCATACCAATATGCAGGCACCCACCTGCAGAAGATACAACCTTCTCTCGTTCTCCAACACCTATTTGAAGGGAGATCCAACCCCTTGATCTCATTTACTGACACGCACTAGAAGGGAACTCCAACCCCCTGATCTGATTCACCATGTACAACTAGAAGGAAGCTTCTACTTTCTCACTAAAGGCTCCAACCCTCAGCACCTCTATCGACCACGTTTCATAATATTTCATACTGGATCCATCTGACTCACAACATTAAACATATAGGCCACTTTTCATCATATTTTCAAACTGGACCCACTACCTTCATTTAAGCCCAATACCAAATAATAATTCTGAAAACAATAACTCAATCACTGGGCCAACTGAATCATCAAAGCAATCACTGAATCTTAATCAATCAATACAACTAGGTCAAACTAAACCAGGATAGATCATATCAATGCACAACTACTCATCAATAAGCCAAGCATTGTTACCCATCACAGAAACCAACTGATGCTACTGCAAACCCTAATAAACCATATGTTAGAATATATACACTACTATTCTGATTCATACATGTGTATGCACGTGCTTCTCCTTAGAGGACATGTGTACATATCTCAAAATACTGGACAACTGAGTCTAAATGACTGTCACATTGAATAAATCACTGAATCACATAGTGAACCCATCATAGATCACTGAACCAGATATAGGTCAACACACTAGAGCATTATCCCTAGTCAACATATCATTCCATAAACAAGTCAACCCAGCCAGCACTATCAAACACATATTATCATAAGTGAGACTTCATCGACAAAAAAAAGCAAACATAACAAAACTAATCAAACATCATTGATAGTTCATACTGCAAAACCCTAGTAGATGTACGCGACTCTTATAAATAATATCCATGTATGTATGTGGTTATAATTCAGCACAGCTGCTTACAGATCTATCCATATTGCAGAATATATACATGACTACCCAATAGAATATTCGTGTATGTATGCGACTTCTCAATGTTAAACCCACGTACAAATTTGTAATCACTAAGACATACCTTCATTGCAACACAACATCTATCAAACCGAAATCTCAACATGCAGACTATTACAAACACACATCATAATATCATCATCACAGATCTATAAAACCATAAACATATTATTCAATATGTGGTCATTTCAGATCTATTCTATTAGATCCATCTCCATTCTCCCTGGTTCATTCCTATTTCAGATCAATACATTCATAAATAATCCATTACATGCACACCCTAACACTTGATCTCCATCTTCTTAAATAGTATAAGCCTTAGCTAATACCTTAGGTCAATCCTTTAGTAATGTTAATGACATTCTTTAACGGGATCAAATATTCGTTGTCGCACTTATTACTATGGGCCAATACCATGGTAAAGACCCCTGGTATTGACAATACCATGGTGCAAAATCTGTACGCGACTTTTCTTCAACACACCCGCGTATATACATGGATTTGCTTCATAGAACCAGCGTATATTTTCCAAAATTCACCTTTATCATTGCTCTGTCTCTGAACTGATATTCCCTTGTCTATCTCACCTGTAGTATTTGCATAACCATCATGTTGAAATCTTTATCAAGAAGGTTTCCATCAAGGAAAACACATTAGTT
Organism: Pinus taeda; assembly: GCA_000404065.3. Classification (NCBI taxonomy): domain Eukaryota; kingdom Viridiplantae; phylum Streptophyta; class Pinopsida; order Pinales; family Pinaceae; genus Pinus; species Pinus taeda. The sequence continues at coordinate 77,664 of APFE030272667.1, read as the reverse complement.
ATAATGCCAACATGTTAATGCATGCCAAGGAGTGTTAGGGAGTGCAAGGGAATCACAAGGGAGAACTAGATCAAAATGAATGGAAATAAACGAATAAGAGCATGTTTTAGGGAGTGTCGGTGAATTCCAAGTGTGCCAAGGGTGAAGTGTGTTAAGAGAAGTTCAGAATAGGATTTTCAAGAGGAAAGAGTACGGTTTCCATAAGGGGTTGGAAAAAGTAGTTTCAAACAAATTCATGTTTTGTGTTAGGCACAAAATTATTTTTGAATGACTTGGTTAGGTTCCCAAGTCGCAAAAAAAGTAAGGATATCTATGAGGGCATGACAACTAGGGAGTTCCAAGGTGTGCTAGGGAATGTGAGGAAGATTTAACACATGCTAAACAGTTCGAAGCTTTCATGTCATTAATTCCAAGACATTTTAATTGCTAAGGCATGCCGAGATGTCTCAAGTGTTAGGGTGCACCAACGCATGCTAGGAAGTGTTAGGGAGTGCCAAGGAAACACAAGGGAACACTAGATTCAAATGCATGGAAATGAATGAAGGAGTGTGTGACAAGGAGTGTTAGTGAGTTATAAGTGTGCTAAGGAGGGAGTGACAAGGTATTCTAGGTATTGCCAAGGAATTCTAGAGTTACAAGGTGGCATGCAAAGATTTAATAGGTGAAAAGGTTTGCTAATGCGTGCCTAGGAAACACAAGGGAGCAGTAGGTCAAAATTCATGGAAATGAATGAATAAGAGTGTGTTAAAGGGAGTGTCAAGGAGTACCATGTGTGTTAAGGAGGGGGTTACAAGTTTATATGCCTGGTAATGTCAAGGAGTGTTAGAGTTCCAGGGCATGTTAAGGAGTGTTAAGGTGTGCAGGGGAGTGCCAAAGCATGCCAAGAAATGTAGGGGATGCTAACATGTTCCACATAGTGCCAAGGGATTTTAATATGCACCAATTGTTATGGCATGTCAAGAGGTAGACTATGTTTCTTAGTTATTTTACGGCCATGGTTGGACGTGAGCCTTGTTTTCATAACTTATTAAGTGGGATGAGTTAAGATTCGACATGAGTAGCCTAATATGAGTTATTGACAATTCTTAGGTGAAAAAGGCATAATCTAGTTGTAGTAACCATAACTTCGTCAATCTATTGTAATCAATGCAGGACTTGGTTGGGTTCCCAGGTCACGAAAAAATTAAGGGTAGTTGTGAGGGCATGATAGCTAAGGAGTGTTAGGGCATGTCAAGGAATGAAAAGGTATGCTAACACATGCCATACAATGTCAATTCATGTCGAGGAGTGTTAGGGAGTGCCAGGGAATCACAAGGGAGGATTGGTCAATGTGCATGGAAATGAATGAATAAGAGTGTGTGGAAAGGAGTGTCAGCAAATTCCAAGTGTCCCAGGGATGAAGTGTGTAAGGGAAAGTTAAAAATAGGGCTTGTAGGAGACAAGCCTACAATTACAATAAGAGTCTAGATAAAGTAGTTTCAGGCAAAGGGAGACTTTGGGCTAGGCACAATAATGTTTTTTCAATGACTTGGTTGGGTTCCCAAGTCACAAAAAAAGTAAGGCTATATATGAGGGCATGGAAGCTAGAGAGTTCCAAGGTGTGTCAGGGAATGCCAAGAAGTGCTAACACATGCTAGACAATTACAAGGCATGTTAGGCATGCCAAGATAGTCCAAGTACTAAGGCATTCCAATATGTGGCAGGTTTCAGGGTGTGAAACCAACACGTGTTAGGGAGTGCCAGGGAAACACAAGGGATCACTAGTTTCAAATACATGGAAATGAATGAATAAGAGTGTGTGATAGGGAGTGTGAACAAGTTTCAAGTGTTCTAATGAGAGAGTGACAAGTTATACTAGGCAATGCCAAGGCATGCTAGAGTGCTAGGGAATCATGCCAAGATGTGCCAAGTACCATGTGTGCTAATGTGTGCCAAGGAGTGTTAGGGAGTGCCAGGGAAACACAAGGGAGCACTAGGTCAAAATGCATGGAAATGAATGAATAAGAGTGTGTGATAGGTAGTGTTAGTGAGTTCCAAGTGTGTTAAGGAGGGAGTGTTTCATTGTAACCTCCATCGTCTTTATCATCATAATCACAATTCATGTCATTGTCATCATATTCATTATGATCATTGTTATGATTATTGACATTGTCATCAATTTTTCATAATTGTCAATGTCATAGGAAATATCATCAATGCATAAAATGTGATGAGTGTTGGAAAATGGATGCAAAATTGAACCTAAAAATGGGGGCAATAATAGACGTAAAATTGGATGAAAAGTGGTTGCAACATAAGTAGAAGAAAAACAAGACACAAAAGTGGATGCAAAATAATATGTAATAGTCAATGCAAGCTTGCATGCAAACGTGGATGAAAAAGTGGAAGCAAACATGGGTGCAATTGTAGGCGTAAAAATTGGAATGAATTGTTGCAAAACAAATGTGGATGCAACAATGAATCCAAAAAAAGAAACAAACTTGGATGCAAAATAAGAAGTAAAAAGGGATTTAATCGTTGACACAAACATGGGTGCAACAATGGATACAAAATTAGATGCAAAAGTGGATGCAAAATTAGATGCAAAATGAGATGAAAAACCTGACATAAAAGTGGGTTCAACAAGGGACTTATAAATAAACACAATATTCGATGCAAATATGGACACAAAAGAGGATGCAAATGTGGATGTAAAAGTGGAAGAAAATGTGGATTACAACAGTAGGCGCAAGATATGGAAAAAAAATTGTGGCACAACAAAAGTAGATGTAACAACAAACACCAAAAAATATGAAAACTTGGATGCAAAACAAGATGCAAAAAGGGATGTAAAAGTGGATGAAAACATGGGTGCAACAGGAGAAACAGTATTGGATGTAATCTAAGTATATACAAAATGATACATAAAACCCAATAAATAAATTTTATGCAAAGTGGATGAAAAAAGAGACGCAGTATTTGATGCAAATATTGGATGCAAAAGAGGATGCAAACATGGATGCAAAATTGGCAGAAAATGTTGGCACAATAGTAAGTGAAAGACATGGTGCAAATTGTGCCACAACAAAAGTGGATGTAAAAGTGAATGTAACGATAGATACAAAAAAAAAATCAAACTTTGATGCAAGTGAAGATGCAAAAGTGGACATAAGCATGGGTGAAATAGTGGATCCAAAATTGGATGCAAAAGTAGATGCAAAACGAGACACAAATCCCGATGCAAATTCTAATGCAAAACTGGATACAAAAAGGGATGCAAAAATAGATGTAAAATTTGATGAAAGCCTAGATGAAAATGTGGATGCAAAATTAGAAGCAAAAATGGGTGCAAATGAAGGTGCCAAACTAGGGGAAAATTGTGGCACAACAAAATTGGATGCAAATAGTGGACACAATAATGGATGAAAAACGGATGTAAATATGGATACAAAACAATATGCAAAAGTGGATGCAACAAAAGTAGATGCAAAATAAGATGCAAAAATAGACACAAACCTCAACGCACAACTTGGCTCAAACAGGTTGCCAAAAAAGATGCAAAAATGGATGCAAAAAATGATTTAAAAAAGGATGCAAAAGAGGATGCAAAGGATGATGCAAAATTTTATGCAAGTGTAGGCACAAAAATTGGATGCAATAGAGGATGCAAAATTAGGTGAAACAAAAGTAGGTGCCAAACTTGATGCAAAACATGGAACAAAAACAAGTGTAAAGGATGGCATAAAACTTGGCATAAAACCCAGTGCAAAACCTATTGCAATACTTGGTGTCAAAATTCGTGTAAGACTTGTGCAAAAATCGATGCAAATTTTGCACCAAATAGCACCAAAATGGGCTCTAGACGCAAAAAAGGAAGCAAAAAGTGATGTTAATCATAGGGTCTTGTCGTACTGAAACACTAACACAAATAAATAAAGATCTTGAGAGACCAGAGAGAAAATTGACCAAATCGAACCAGAAGAATTAACCAGAACCCCAACACAGAGTTCACTATTCCAACCATTGTTAGAACACAAGCACCGTGAATAGAATTACAAAGAACCCACGAATCGACAAACAAACTTCTTAAGAGACCATAGAAATAAAGATACGACCTCCAATAAACCAGACAAGGGAAGGAAAAAGATTATCTTAGATGAAAAATATCACCCTTTCAAATCAAGAAAAGAAATGAACTTATAAACTTTCATCTAGCGCACCAGAATAGTGTTGCACATCCACTGCTAGAGAAAAATACCATACCACTATGAGTAAACGAGAATAGATAGAGAATTCACCAACTCATAACACCTAAGGGAGGACAATGAGTAAACCTCACCTCCATTTGTATTATCGGCATACCATATCCAACCCTTTCACATAACTACCAATTTAAAGCCACAAACCCAGCTGGTAGCTTGCAATCTCACGTCAAGGATCCCCTGCATTAGAGAATTTTTGAGGTAAAAAATGAGCCACAAAAAAAAATTGTACAACAAAAATTAATATTATAAGAACCAACAGGATTCAATATGATGATGTCAACGTGGGGGTGATTCACCATTTTTGGAGTAAAAAGGTAAAAAATAAAAAATAAAAATAAGAAACTACTTTTTCAACTCATATTTTCAACTTATCTCCTTATAATTTTACTCAAATTTCGAGCAGGAACACTCGTTGGCTACATAATTTAATTTTGCATCCAAGGAGTACCCATGTTTGATACTTTTGATGGACCCTATTGCACAAAAACTGTGAAATACACGAAAAAATGTGATTGCAACATTTTTTGTGTAGTAGGATCCATCGAAAGTATGCGACATGACTCCTTGGATGAAAAAATAAATTTTGCATCCAATGAGTGCTCTTGCTCGAAATTCGAGTAAAATCATAGGGAGATAAGTTGAAAATACGAGTTGAAAAAGTAGTTTTTGTTTTTTCCCTCCAAAAATATATGAGATAATCTAATCTTATTTTATTATCTCCATTGCTATTTTAAAATATTCCTTAGGAGGCCCATTTTAGACCTTAAAATTTCTCTAATGGCACTGCATTTAAGTGGATATGACACTTGTAATGGATGGCACACCACCCAACAATTCACCTATGCCTAGAATATCACCCCCATTGGGGTCCTTCTTATATGCCTCTAACAATCTCTAGAGAGAAAAAATATCAAAATCCAAGTTAGAAGGGGGTCAAAACTCATCCATATTAAGATCACGATATTTACATCCCAAGTTCACCAAAAAATATGAAACCTTATTTCCTTCCCTTCTAGAATGTTGAACAACTGCATATTCCAACTGACTAAGCAACATGTTAATTATTGAAACTACTCTTTCCAACCTCCAACTCTTCACCATTTTTCTAGGGGTTTGACCATTCAAGAGCCTTTTAACACATTGAATGCCAACATGTGAATCTCTAACAATTTGTAACAAATGAAACTACTCCTGAAAAGTTATTCTAATGTTGGTTTCTAAAGCCAAAAACTCTTCCATATTGTTACTAGTTACCCTTCCACTTTGTTCAAATAGTCACAGGTTAGATGAGTTATAATCTTGGAAAACACCTGTAATACTAGTTGTGTCAAGATTAACCTTCAATGCCCCATCAAAATTCAACTTAATGAAACCTCTAGGAGGAGGTAAAAAGGACAACTCTGAAGAGATAATTGGGGTCATTGGTGCCTTAAAATAGCCCATTTTCTGGTTCAACTCTAATTTTTGTAGGATCGCAGCCTCCTCATTATTGACCTTCCAATCTTCAGTAGTCCAAGGAATGGAAAGGATGGTTTCTCTAATATTTTGGTGAATCACTTCTTTAATCATATTAACTTTCCTCTTCTTATCTCTTAAAATCATTTTTTCCTCTCCTTTCATAAATTCAAAGAAGAAAACATTTTAGCCAAGATCCAAGCTCTATTGACAATGGGGTTTTTGAATATAGAAAAAACCTAATTTTCTTTACTCCAAGTATCCGTACCAAAATTTATGAAATATAGAAAAGACCATACTTCCCTTATAAGCAAATAATCAATAAATAGATGATCCATCGTTTCTTCATCCTTATTACATAAAAAACAAGGATATGGCCCCTCAAAACCCCTCCTCCTAATGCGATCCTGAGTGAGAAGCCTACGACTCCCTAACAACCAAAGGAAAAAGGAATTTTTTGGCCAATGAAAATCTCACCAAATGTTTCTCCAAATAATCTCTTTCTCCAAACTTAGGATATCTACACGATAAGTGTAAACTTTCTTTAATGTAAACTTCCCACTGGGTTATAAAACCCAGCACAAGATATCACATTCTTGTAAGAGTTTTATTTTATGTTCAAAATTTTCTTGTTTAAGGCTATCTTAGGGAAATTGTTGAGACGAAGAAGGCTAATTTTCTTTGTCTTTCCACTGTCGATAGATTGAAGAGTCTGAATCCACCTTCCAAAAATCTCTAGCCCTCCACACTCACAAAGTAGACGTAAATTAATTTAAAATACTAAAATCCTCTTTCTCATTTAAATGTGGTAATTGTTTCCAAGCCTCCTCCTAAACAAAACAAAATTCCCCTTCTTAACTTCCCGTAAAGCATATTTTCTCAAAATCTCATGATTCTCCTGCGCTCAAAGCCATATGCTAGAACCAACAATGGTAGAATAAAATTGAAGTCTATCTTCTTGCGACATAAGCAACATATACTTCCTTAGCCTAATTTTCTTCCATAATTCATGACCTCCTAGCACCCAGTTCTACCAAATTTTTGTTCGAAAAGTTGCATTCAAAATTCATGGGACATGTAAATTAATACCCCCAACTAATTTTGGCTTTAGGAGTGTCTCCCAATATACTAAAGACCATATTTTCTCTTAATTCAAGCCTCGCCAAAGGAATTCATGCCACTTTGAGATTAAATATTCCAAACCACTTTCAATGCTGGCATAACAAACATTTGGTAAACTAGAATAACGTAAAGCATTGATTTAGTAAGAATCAAATTTCCCTACAAAATTGAGGGATTGAAAAGTCTAATTATTAATCTTTATATTTGTAAGTTTCTCTAATAAATATTGCCAATAAGAGATTCTCTTTGGATTTAGCACTAATGGAACCCCCAAATACTTAGAAGCGAGAGATGCTCTCTGAAATTCTAGAACATGAGCTAAGTGAACTTATATAGAATCCTTACATTTAAAAAAAAAAAGTCTTTGCCTTTTCATAGTTAATAAGAGTACCTAAAGCCTCCATAAAAATAAAAAGTAAAGAAGTGGTCTCTTTCACTTCTTTAAGGTTGGGAAGGCCAAATAGACACACATCATCTATGAATTATTGATGTGTAACTGATAGATATGCACCAAATAATCTCAAACCTTTCAACGACCCCCTTAGACAAGAATTTGTAAAGAAATGTCCAATCCCTTCCATAGCCAAAATGAAAAGGAATAGAGACAATGGGTCACCCTGTCGTAGCCCACAAGACAAGTTAAAATTACAAGATAGAGAACTATTAATCAAAATTGAGTAAAAAGGAGTGGAAATAAGAGACCTAACCCAAGAAATCCAATGCCAAGAAAATCTGAAAGCATCAAGAACCTACAGTAAGTAATCCCAACCAATTTTGTCATATGCCTTGGACCGATCAAGTTTTATCAACACACCTAGTTTCTCTAGAGTCTTAAGAGAATGAAGGATCTCATGAACTGTAAGAATACCATCAAAAATCTATCAACTTGCCACAAAACCATATTGTTCTAAAGAAATAAGGTCTTGGAGTAGTGGTTTCAAATGATTAACGATGACCATGGAAACAAATTTCTAGATCACATTGCATAAAACAATGGGTCTGAAAGCACTGGGGTCCTCCAATTTTCCTTGCTTGGTAACTATACAAATAAAAGTCAAATTCAAACCTTCCCACATTGAATCACATTTCTAGGATTCCTCTACTATCTCATGGATCTCCTATCCTAAAATGATCCAACAAGCTTTAAAAAAATATGATGTGTACCCATCAAACCCAGGTGCCTTATTTGAAGGCATAACCATATTGACGTCCTCCACTTCTTTAAATGAAATCAGCCTCATTAAGGAAACCTTTTGCTCCTTTCTAATGTGTTTAGGAATGTAGGTTGTAATCTTATTGATAATTTTATGTTGATTGTGGAAAGGTTCTATAAACACCTCCTTATTATAAGAAATAAAATCATCTTCAATATCTCGATGATGGAGTTTATGCTTTCCATCTCTTCCAATTAGTGAAAAAATGTGATTATTGTGCCTTCATTGAACCATTGATTTATGGAAGAAATTAGAGTTATTATCTCCCTCTCTTAACCATTGAACTCTAGATTTCTTTCACCAAAGAATTACGTCATGTAGTATTCTCTGCTCAAGCTTAGATAAAGTATCCCCTTCTCCCTACACTAACTCATAAGAACGTCCTTCTATAATCATACATTGTTGTATGTCATGCATCTGACATTCCAAAAGTTGTTTCTCCTAAAAAATGTTACCAAAATCCTTCTTATTCCACAATTTAATTTTTGTTTTCAATTCCTTAAGTTTCAATTGAAAGGTATGCATCTTGCTCTTACCTTGTACCATGATTTCCTCCCACCAAACTTTAGCATTTTCAACAAAATCCATCTCCTGTAGCCAAAATCCTTCAAATTGGAAAGATATATTTTTGGGGCCTCCTTAAGATCTAACTCCAAATGAACTAGCCAATTGTCTAACCCTAGGCATGGAAAAATCATTACTTCAATGAAAATATGCTTATACGTGACTACTTTAGATACGAAAAATCGATCAAGGTGACTGGCCACCTAATTTTTACCACCTAGTTTATTATTCCATGTAAACATACTATTAATAATGAGCACCTCCAATAACTACAATTTCTCCAAAAATTCTACAAAAGAGGATGAATCTGAGTCTAACTTAGGAATCCCTCCCTTTTCTTCATTGAGATTCTATATTGGGTTAAAATATCCTCCAAGAATCCAAAGAAAGTCTCCAGTAATACTCTTATGAGCCTGAATATTTTCCAAAAACCTGATTTCTCCCCCACCATTGGAGGATCATACACTGTAGTCAAGCCCACTACGTCACTTGAATCGAGATGCAAAAATCAACCTGTCAAATATGAGGACTAGCCATCTAATCTTAGAAAATAACTTATAACGGGTTCCACAAAACAACTAAACCACCCACACTACCCTAAGTGTAAAGAGCCATAACTTCACATCCCTTCCAACAATAATTACCTATTTCATCCAATTTGGTCATAGAAACCTTGGTTTCTGGAAAAATCACCAAGGTAGGCTTTTTTTATTTAATCCATTCCCTTAAGTAGTGTTTTTTACCCTTACTATTGAGACCTCAAATATTCCATGTGATAATCTTCATGGAGATAATTATTGAGATGGTGAGAAAAACGCTAATGTCATTGTAGCTTGTCTCGAATTGATGAGTTCTTCACCATTGTTCTGCAATAGTTCTTTAATTGTCTTCCTACCTTTTCATTTAGTCTCTTTTCCCAACTATTCTTTCCATTTGTCCCTCAAATCCAACACCAGTCCCGTGACATTATCCCCCATGCTAGTCTTTTCTCCCTTTTTCTTCAAATTCAAATATAATTGAACGTATATCTCCTTTTGAGCATTCGAAAGTTCAACCAAGTCCTACATCGCCCAATCATGTATAAGGGTAACAAGAGCACGTTCTTCTTCGATTAAGGTTTCAAAATTATCCTTAGTCAGCTTCATGACTTCATTAATTCCTTGTAGGTCAAAAAACTTAACCATCTCCACCTCCTCCATCTCTGTGTCAAACAATTTTCGTTTTTGAGTAAGTTTTTCCCTTGAATATTTTGTTGTTGTTTCTATCATCATTGTAACAACCCTGGTAAAAAATCATATAAAAAAATATAGGACCAAGGTCGGGGGACACATAGTCCAAGCTGAATGGTGGGAAAAACATCCTAGTGGGTGTTCATTTCAGTGATTATGGCTAAGTAAATTGGTGAAATCAATGGCAAAGGATTTGGAAAGGCATGAGGCATTAATTGAAATTTATGAAAATAATGGAAATTAGGAGAAAAGGAAGGTGAAAGGTAACAAGTTGCATGTGAGGAGGAAAAAGAAGGAAAATAATGGAAACTGATGAAATTAGAGGCTTCATTGATAAAAAGGCTTTTGAGGATCAGTTGGTAACCTTTTGTCAGTTCAGTTTTGGAGCTCTCTCTCTATTATCTCTCTCACACACTCTTGGACACAAATTTTTCTTGGAGCACGTCAACATTGGATCAAGAAAAGCAAAGAAGGCAAAGGGAAGCAAGGATCAAGCAAGGAAGAGCAGGATCTAGCAACTACAACGAGATTATTTGCAAGTATCAATTTGCATGTGTGATTTTCTTGCTAGTTTTGGCATGCATGGTATGCATCTGTGTTCTTGGTCATCTTGCAGTCATTGGCATGGGCTTTTCCAGGTGTGACAGTGTTTTTAAGCCTAGCCTTTCCATTTCCAGATAGCCTTAAGGTGATGGGTTCTCATGTTTTGGTGGAGTAGGATTGTCGAATGGATTCAAAGCTTAGTGAGGTGGATATCCGAAAGGAAGAACACATGCCTAATGATCCCTGAATCAGATTGTGGATTGTGGTAAAGACTTGGCCTAGTAACCCCTGAACCGGATTATGGGTTGCAGTAAAGCCATATTTTTTGTTGCCTTGATGGGCATAGAAATCCTCAACTGGTGAATGGTGGGTTATACAGTAAAGCCTAGAGGTGGGTGCCCTTGATCAAGCCTAGGAATCCTTGGCTAGTGAATGACAGGATATAAGGTAAACCCTGGAGGGTGGTGTCTCGATCATGGCTTAGTGATCCATGAATTAGACTGTGGATTGCAATAAACCCTAGGGACTGGGAGACAATAAAATTCCTCATGGTGTAGGTGGAGAAATATGGTGGAATCCATGCTCATTCGGCTATTTTTTCGGTTATGAGTCCCACATTCATGTTTGGAATATTGCACGGGGGTGATTGGCTGAAAGAAAGATTTGGTTCAGCCAATCTATGGTCGGGTGGTTCATGGAAGTCCCAAACCTAGTTTGCTTTTGCATTCATTAATATATCCTTGTTATTCATGTGTAAATGTATTGGTTTATATGTGGATTCTATGGTTGTTGTATCCTTATCGTTTTTGTTTTTTATATGTTGGTTATGAGTATGTTTTATGACACTGATGATGTATGGCTCTCATCATGTTTGATTTGTAAATAAATGAAAAACGAATATATTACCTAATATATGATAATGCAACTAATGTGATAAGGCATCAATGCTTCTTAACAATTCTTAGATAAGTATGAGACCCTTGTGCTCAGATCCATTGTTATGACCTGTACAATGCATATTTGTGACATGTTTGACAAAATATTTGTCATGGCTAGTAGGGGTCCAATCAAGTCTTTGTTCAAGTATTGGCATTTCTATCATTGTTTCAATTTTAATTTTCATTTCTCGAAGTTTCATAAAGTTATGGGCAGTGGCCTGAGACCTGGCCCTTAAAAAGTGGCACAGAATTTGGGGTCGTTGGCTTTAAACTAGCTAAAAAAGACCCTAGTCACTTTCATGCCCTTGCTTTGAGAGCGAATGGAGGGACCTAGTCGCATGCATGCCCATGTCATGGGAGTGACCGAGGCTCTAGCTCAGTAAGAGGTTGGGTTGCCTCAGGGGTTGCTCATCTGGGAAGGTTAGTTGTCTCTTGGAGGTTCTGTAGCATGTGTAGAAGGTAAGGTTGCTTTTTTTTTGTCAGTTCCACTTGCTTAACTATACATGGGGAGTTGAATCAGATCATAGTAGCCTCTCGTCACATGTTTACCCCAACAAAACAGTTAACTTGGGTAAGCGTGGGAGGAGGGTGTTACAGAGTGGTATCAGAGCATGGTTTAACACTTGGACTAGATGGGAAGAATGTGTTTTCATGCATGCATATAGGTTTGTATGTGCTTGTTATGTATGCATGGTAGTGCCCATTGTTAAGGTTGTGTTTCCATGTAGAATTTGGTGATGTGTTTGTTGAGATGTGTTTGTCATTAATGCATGTCGAATGTATATGCATTTCTTATGCATGTCAGTGTCTGTATGTTGTTATGCATGCATTGTCATGGTTATAGTTATGCATGTATAGTTGGTCAAACACCCATTGTGAGGTCATTGCAAGTAGTTTTTGTAACCATGATGTTGTTCATCGTTATGATGTTGATGTGTTGGCTAAGATGGAGCAGGAGATGTAGATCACCAGAGTGAGATTACAGCACTAGACTGCGGGGTAAGAGAAAATCGTCATATAAGTTTGTATATTTGGCATGTAGGTATGTGGTTAATGGTTGTTATAAGAATTAGGGTTACTTATATGCTTGTTATTCTATTATTATGGTTACATGTATGATAAATGCTAGTTGATTAGTGTAGTTATATGCACATGTGTCAAATAGTCATGAATGATAGTAACTTGTTGTTGTATGCATTGTGGTCATATGCACGGTCATTATGGTCATTGCACTTAGGATCGTGATGTTATATGTATCATGCTAATTTGGATTGACCTATGCATATGGTTAGGGTTATGATTCGACTATTTGCGATATTGTGTTGTACTAATCTAGATTGACTATGCAGATGTGATTGTTATGCATGAATAACAATTGTTTATGAGTTTATGAGTTTATGATGTGAACATGTTAGCTAGTTACTATTATAGATATCATGACCTTATTTATGTTTGTGTTGACATGTTGTGAAGTTATATCGTGCTAATCTAGATTGATTGTGCAGACAAGATAGCCTCCCTTGAGATGCATTAAGGTATGAGTTTTCTTATGCCATCTACTTAGTGCTTGAATGTTTGATTAATTGCATGACATGAGTATGTGTCTGTATTATTTCATGAAGAAATGATCTTATTTTAAGATGGTTGTACTAACACATATGTGTTGAGACAACTGATATGTACTTGGAGTGTAAGTAGGTGATAGTTGTAGAATTATGTATTATGACCGATGAATGTGAGTTGATTATTGATTATGACATGGTTGTTAGACTTTGTAAAGGTTGATTTCAAATTAATAGATATGTTGTCATGATATTTGGAACATGTGATCAACATGTGTGAACAGTTGTGGGGAAACATGCTTGGAATTTGCATGACAAGGTAATAGTTGATTTGTTTATATAACTAATAGTTGGGTCATGTGACAATACATAGTAAGACTCAATTGTAGCAAGGTAAAAGGTAAAATAAAGGAATTGGGTGAGATTTACTTTGGCTATTTTTGGATACCATTGTTCCGAACGAATGAATGTTTTCCATACAAGAAGTATTATTAAGCCTAATCTTCTATGAAATTATGTGGATATGTGTTATATTCATAGACATGTATTTGACAGATATAACAGTTGGTGTCTAGTCATAGCTAGATTTGTCAAGGGAATTGGAGTCCCTTGAGAGATGACACAGATGTGTTCAACTACAAAGCAATGTGCTTGGCACAACAAGGTAAGATAGTTGTTATATTGTTATATTTATTTATACACTAAAAGCTATGTGTTTATGGTAGTTTGATGCAGGGGATTACATGGAAAAGGAGACTGCCATGAAATATTGAAGAAGGCTCAAGTTGAATTTCCCTTAGAGATATTGGGAACCCATGGGATTGAGTCATGGTGTTTATTGCTAGTTTTGTGCTTTTGGTATTTTGTGATTTGTTTGTGCTTGATTTGTAATTTTGCTTATTCTAGTATAAGGCCTTGCCACTTTGTTTGTGGTGTCATGTTGCTATTGGTTTTCATGGTTTTCTTCTTGTTTGTTTCTTTTTCTTTCCTTTTATGTTTTGAGGGTCTTGGGAATTGGTTGGGAAGGAGGAAAGTTAATGGAGTTTGAGAAGAGATGGATAAAACCCAACAGGTGATGCAAGATTCAGATGAAGCTCAGTGCATGAGTAAGGGCAATTGAAGGCAAGAGTATGATAGTGAGTTGGATTGGTTCGGTCCATTGGTGGAAATGGACGATGGTAGGAAAGGTAAAGTAAATGGATCTGAGATAACAGATGCCATGGATATGTTGGGAACTGTTTTTCTCAATGTTGTGCATGTTGTGCACACATAAAGGGAGTTCTTTTAACCTTGACCTTATGATTTTTGGTAATTGTGTTGTGACTATGATTATGTTGATGTTTACATATGAATATATGTATGTATGCAATTTTCTAACAGGGTCATCAGGGATCATGATTGTTTTATGCAGAAGTTTATGTGTATGCATGTATGTATGTACGTCATTGTCTGACAGGGTCACCAGAGATCATGCTTGTGGAGGAATGATTTCTTATGCAGGTGAATGGCATGAAGAGGTTCTTGGTTTACAAGGAATCAATTCGGAATAGTAGCCCTAATAGATTTGTGAGTTCAGTATCATGTGGATATGAATTGATATTATATGAGTGTATTATGCCTATGTTTATGTTATGGACAGGTAATTTTGAGGGATACATCAGTGGAATGAAAGCAATGTGGTCTGCGGCATGCTTGAACAAGCATGTATAAGACACTAGAATCAAGGTCATTTGGTAAGCACAGTGTGGTCTTAGAATGTGCAATACTCGTGTTGTGTACATGTAGCATATGTAGTATCTTGTACATATGATGTCGTGTGCCTGTTGTATATATGGTATTGTGTGTATATTTCATATGCTGTGTTGGGTATATATGGTGCTATGTACATGTTGGATATGTGGTGTTGTGTATATATCATATTGTGTGCATGTTGGATATGTGGTGTTGTGTGCATATGGTGTTGTGCGCATGTTGGATATGTAGTGTTGTGTGCATATGGTGCTATGTACATGTTGTATATGCAGTGCATGTACATGTTGTATATGCAGTGCTATGTACATATGGTGTTCTGTGTATGTTGTACATGTGGTGTTATGTACATATGGTGTTGTGTGCATGATTGTACAGGTGATGTTGTGTTCTTATGGTGCTTTGAGCATGTGGTGTTGTGTGCAGGTGGTATAGTGTACATGTCATGCATGTGGTGATGTGTACGTGGTGTAGTGTACATGTCATGCATGTGGTGCTATGTACATGTGGCATTGTCTACACGTTGTACAGGTGGTGCAATGTACATGTGGTGTTGTGTACACATTATGTAGGTGGTGTTGTGTACATGTGGTACATGTTGTACATATGGTACTAGTGTACATGTGGTATTGTGTGCATGTCATACATGTTGTGTTATGAGCATGCGTTACTATGTATGTGTATTGTGTAGTTGTGGTATCACGACATGTGTATTTCTTATTTTGTACTTTGTGTAGTAAATGTATTGCGTTGTGTTGTTTGCCAGGTGTAGGTACATGTATTGTGTGGTGTTATACACCACGTATAGGTGTATGTGTTGTGTTATGCATCGGGTGTAGGTGTATGTATTGTGTGGTGTCGTATGCTTTGTGTAGGTGTATGTGTTGTGTTGTGTGTCGGGTGTGGGTTTATGTAATGTGTGATGTTGTACATCATGCGTGGATGTACGTGTTGTGATGTACATTGTGTGTAAGTGTATGTGATTGAAGAGAAGCAAAGGCATTGGGTGCTTGTCGAGTGTGGCAACCGATTTGGTGTGTGTATAGACATAACAAAGGCAAAAGTAAGGACCGATTAAAGGATAAGTATCAATATTTTATTTCAATTTTATTATACATATGATCTATGATTCTGATTTATGATGGTTACATGTGATCTATGATTCCGGTTTATGATGATTGCATGTGATTCATAATTTTGATCTATGATGGTTGTGTTTTGAGCTAACCAAATGTGATGTGTTTATACATGATGATTTGATCAAACAACTAGTTTGACTTGTTGTGACAAGAAGTAAACATAATTGCAAGTGTACTTTGTTGACAGGCCACCAATGAGGTATGATGTGAATTTATTTCAATTTATTTTGAATCTAATGGAAGTTATGTGCTTGGTATAGTAAAGCATGAAAATGCCCAGTTGGGTTGTTAAACTGACTACAAGAATTAGTAGCAACAACAAAATGAATTGGAACAGACAACAGTATGATCGTAAAGCACTTCAGGAGAAGGACCATTGTGGGACACTGATACCCAATAGTGTCCATTGATTGGCATGAGAATGCTTTGACTGATATGTTGGTTTTGAGGCATGGATATTCCTTTGTTTTTAGACTTTTGATGTGAGGAAACCTTGCCAAGGGAGGGGTCATCCGAGGGACTGTGTAGCTGAGAAGGGAAGGTCATGGATGTATTTGTTTTTGTCATTAGAATTTCTAGATGGAATCAGATGCACATTGGGAGTGTGCCTTGGAAAAATGAGACGGTAACTGTTCACTGAGAGGACAAGTGGCACAAGATTGTAGCGCTGGATATTGGATGCAACTTTGATTTTAACAGCGGATTCTGCACCTCCTGGGAAGGAGGTGAATCCTAGTATTACTTTGAGGGTGGAGATGTGAGCCTCTGGATTCCCTTGTTGCAGATTCAGGCATCATATCCTTTTATTTGTTGATTAGCAAATGTGCATATGTGTATGTCATTGTAAATATTGTATTGAGTTGGAATTATAAAGCTCCATGAACAGTATGATTATTTGTTGGTTGAAGAAAATGTGTAGAAGTATATGTGGTTATTGTATATATTGTAATGAGCTATGTTATAAAGCTCCATTAAATGGTATGTTTGTCATGTTTCAGTAGGTTGTTCATTGTAAATACTACAACAAGCTATGTTATAAATATCCATGGGCATTATGTTTTGTTTTTCAACGGTTTGCTAGTTATAGGTGTCATTGAACACCAAGAACGGTGTTCCCCCAAGGGGAAGGGTTCTGTAACAACCCTGGTAAAAATTCATGTAAAAGAAATATAAGACCAAAATCATGGGACACATATTTCAAGATGAATGGTTGGAAAAACATCCTAGTGGGTGTTCATTTTAGTTATTATGGCTAAGAAAATTGGCAAAGGAAATGGAAAAATATTTGGAAAGGCATGAGGCATTAATTGACATTTATTTATGAAAATAATGGAAATTAGGAGAAAAGTAAGGAGAAAGTTCATAGTTTGCATGTGAGGAGGAAAATGAAGGAAAATAATGGAAATTGAAGAAATTAGAGGCCTCATTGATAAAAATACTTTTGAGGATGAGTTGGTAACATTTTGTCAGTTTAGTTTTCGAGCTCTCTCTCTATTCTCTCTCTCTCACACTCTTGGACACTTAGATTTTTCTTGGAGCACTTTAGCATTGGAGCAAAAAAAGAAAAGAAGGCAAAGGGAAGCAAGGATCAAGCAAGGAAGAGCAGGATCTAACAACTACAACGGGATTATTTGCAGGTATCGATTTGCATGTGTGATTTCCTTTCTTGTTTTAGCATGCATGGTATGTGTGCATGTTCTTAGTTCTCTTCTTGTCATTGGCATGTATTTTTCCAAGTGTGACAGTGTTTTTCAACCTAGCCTTTCCATTTCTGGATGGCCTTAAGGTGATGATTTCTCATGTTTTGGTGGAGTTGGATTACCAAATGAATTCGAAGCTAAGTGAGGTGGATCTCTGAAAGGAAGAACACATGGCCTAGTGGACCCTCAACTGGATTATGGATTGCGGTAAAGACTTGGCCTAGTAACCACTAAACCAAATTGTGGGTTGTGGTAAAGCAAGATTGTGTGTTGCCTTGGTGGGCCTAGAAATCCTCGACCCGTGAATGGCGGGATATACGAGAAATCCTAGAGGTGGGTTCCCTTAAATAGGCCTAGGAATCATTGGCTGATGAATGGAAAGATATATGGTAAATCCTGGAGGCTGTTGTCTTGATCATGGCCTAGTGATCCCTGAATCAGACTATGGATTATGGTAAAGCCTAGGGACTAGGAGACAGTGAAATTCCTCACAATATAGGTGGATACATCTGGTGGCATCCATGCTTATTCGATTATTTTTTTAGTTATGAGTCCCACATTCATGCTTGCAATATGGCACAGGGATGATTGGATGAAAGAAAGATTTGGTTCAGCCAACCTCTTGTCGGGTGGTTCGTGGATGTCCCAAACCTGGTTAGCTTTTACATTCATTAATAAGAATTCTTTCTCCTTGGTACTTCATGTGTAAATGTACTAGTTTATATGTGGACTATATCATTGTTGTATCCTTATTATTTCTGTCATTTATATGTTGGTTATGTGTGTTTTATGACAATGATGATGTAAGGCTCTCATCATGTTTGATTTGTAAATGAATTAACATTGAATATATGACCTAATAGATGATAATGCAACTATTGTGATAAGGCATCAATGCTTCTTAGTGATTCTCAGAAAAGTACGAGACCACTGTGCTTAGATGATTGTTGTTATGACTTGTAGAATGCATATTTGTGACATGTTTGATGAAATGTATATCATGGCTAAAAGGGGTAAAGTCAAGTCTTTGTTCAAGTATTGGAATTTGTATCATTGTTTCAATGTTACTTTTCATTTCTAGAAGTTTCATGAATTTCTAGGCAGTGACCTAAGACCTGGACCTGAAAAAGTGGCATAAAATATGAGGTCATTGGTTATGAACTAGCTCAAAATACCCTAGTCTCTTGCATGCCCTTGTTGTGAGAGTGACTGGAGGGGCCTAGTCGCATGCATGCACATGTCATGGGAGTAACTGAGGATCTAGGTCATCAAGGGATCAGATAATTATATTTATTTCCAACTAATGACCACAAAGTAGGTCAAAGGGACTATTGAGTATAATGATGTCCATATAAAGCAGGATAACCAAACTGTCTCCTATAAAAGATTGCATGAAGTAAATCACCATCTGGCCCTAACAGAGAAGCTCCATGAGCTAATAAGTCCGAGGATCAAACCCATCTCTCTTAACATTTGAGGTTGAATGAAGAACACTAAAGAAACCCAATAAACTTTGTTGGCCCGATGAAGAGTCGGTGGAAAGTGTGGATTGTCCACTAAATTGTTTCCTGGGAGGGTTCGCACACTGCTAAGGTCTAGAGGACCTATTCCATCTCCCAAGAACAGATCTAAGATGGATTTTCTGCTGAGGTCTCATGCGGTGGGATGGGGTCCCACAAATCCTCATTGATCTAGAGTCTAGATACGTACTGGTATCAATCGGTCTCTTGGTGCCCCTGTCTAAAGTTAGTACCCTAAAAAATGTCATGATCCTCTGTGTGGGGTTTGGTCTGATGGGAGGATGAAGAATATGTGCTCGAAACCTAAGAGATTCTTGCAGATATAGGGCCAAACATCTCTGATCAGGATACCTGAAAAAGTTGGCGAGGGTCCAAAAATATATGAACAACTAGTGAAACCTTCCTCTAATTTCATAGTAGACAAGGCATCCAAGAATGAAGTGCGCCTTGGTATCCACTTCCTGTAAATGGCATACATGGCAGATTCTATCTGGCTTATCCACCTGGTGATCCATCTCTATCCAAAGTCTATGAGAACCTACTTTGAACCGGCCTAGAGGAATGTGAATACCATGCATCCAAAGGTGAAACATGTATTGGGTTTAAACAATGAGCCCGTCTCTTAACTCCAAGAAGTGCTCAGCGTAGAAGGCCATCTTTGGGCACAACCCTCACAGAGGATTGACCTAGGTGACCTGGATGAACTTCTTGTAGATGTCCTCCTTGATGATCTTGTTTAGCTCCTAGCTAGTAGGTAAAAGGTGACCAGGAGCATCTAAGGAATATCGGAAACGAGGGAGACGATCCAACTGAATTCCCATTCACTCTAAGAGATCTAAAACTCTTGTAAACCATAATATGGCTCAACCCGAGGGAGTAAAATTAGTAATAGTCTCAGAAGAGAAATACGCCAAGTAGGGATATTGGTCCCTACTCTTTATCGAGCCTACAAATCCCTAGACACGATGCAAGAATGAAACCAATTTGAAGACTGTCTCAAGCTGAAAGGGATGAGCTCCAAACTCTTCAAGGATGATGTGTTGCGGTACTTTCAGTTTGCATCTAATGATTTGGTAGAGAAGAAGAATCTAGAATCTCTTGGTTGAAGCCCAATCTAACTCAAGTAAAGACGACCCCCAAATCTCTGAGCCATATAGAACAGTGGCATAGATCAAGGTGTCCTAGAAGTGATGTCGAAAGCACTATCTCTCGAGAAGGGCTAGGGATCCATATCCTTTGTTGATCCTAGGTTGAAGCGCTAGTCACAAACCGAAGCAGGGTTCCTGAGAATTGCACCCCCAAGTAATTATATGTGTCAGTGATTTCAATATCCTCCCCTCTAAATAGGAAGTGAAGGTCTGATGTTTTCTTCACCACATTGAAGATCATAACCTTGGTTTTACCCAAGTTGACCGTTAACTATCGATGATCACAAAATAGAGCAAAGGAATTTAGTTGCCTCTGTAATCCATCCAGGGATGAGGAGAGGATGACCACGTCATTAGCAAAGAGTAGAATAGATATCAAAACCTGGTGAATAAGGAAGGCATTGGTGTCCTCGATATTCTCGTGTAGAAATGCTTCCAACTCATCAATATAGATCCTAAGCAGGGTAGGGGACAATGGACAACCCTATTTAACCCCAATAGTGCTTCAGATGAAATCAGACATCCCATGAGCCGCATGAAGATGACTAAGAGAAGACTAATATAGGCACATAATAATGGTCAATAGCATGTCAGAGATGCCAATATCTTTGAGTCTCTGGAGCAAGGCCAACCTCAAAACAAAGTTAAAATCTTTTTCTGAAAATCTACGAAACAACAATAGACTTTCGAAGAGCAATGTCGTTCCTCCTCAGTCAAGGCGTGAAGGGTGAATATGTGGTCAATGGTCTAATGATCTAGTTGAAAACCTGCCTGACCCCTAGCTCTAAGTTTTCTCTGCTCAAGGCCACTGGAGAGATTCCTATGTAGAACATTAGCATACAACTTCGAGAACTTGTGGCCCACCGTGATCGTTCTGTAGTTATTGGGATTTGAGCTGGAACCTTATTTGTGGATCGAATGGATGATGTGGTGTGACTATGTCGGTGGAAAACCTTCATGAACTACATGGTTGAAGATATAAGCCAAGTAGCTAACCAAAGCATGAAAACTGTACTTAAAGAGCTTTGCTTGGAAGCCTTCCTCATCGGTTGCTTTATTGTTGTTCATCACCCAAATGGCCTCTCTAATATCTTTCTCTAAGAGTAGGTAACAAGAAGAGGGTGAGGAGGTAACATGAATTTGGGCCTGCATGGGAATATCATAAAGGTTGGAAGTGTGAGAGAACATGGATGTAGGATCGAGGTCAGGGGGAAGAGGAGAGCATCGAGGAAGGATGGCACACCAAATTTTTTCAGGGGAATGGACAAGGAGAGCAGAAAGTTCTTGTCTTCTATGAGAGACAAAGAGTCGTTTATTACGATGAAGGAGATGATGATAAGAAGCTTTTAGGTTGGAGTAGAAGGGTTGAGAGTGGGTGAAAGCATATCAAAGTTCTCGATGTATAGTCTTATATTCATCATCATACCATTTGTTCATGGGGAAGGATCCAACTTTAGGGAAGATGGAAGTGGAACGAGTGGAGTGGGGGAAGGATTTGAGTGATGCTTCCCAAATGGCGGATGAAAGATAGGTGTATTTAGTGTAAACATAATTAAGCAAGGAGAACTGGGTCTCTAATGGGAGCATCTTGTGTAGGGTAGAGCAGAAGATGTCAGGGTCTCCTTCATCAAATCAGGAGGTAGTTCGAGTTGCGCCCCGAGAGGAGGGATGGGGTGGAAGGGGAGGGTCAAACCAAAGAGAGAAGGAAATAAGTGCATGATCAGAAAGGGGGATGGGGGAGATCGAGAAATGTCGAATAAAAGGGAGCAAGTTATGGCTAGTGAGGACATAATCAAATACACTCGCACCCCCACCATACGGACGACATGTGAAAAAGAGAGATTCTTAGAAACAAGGGAGACCATTTAGAATCAACAACTCCTAAGATTCCCCCACTACAATAGATGCTTACCATAAACTGTAGTGGGCCCCAAAGTGCCCTTTGACATCTAATGAAGCCCTAATGAATATGGATCTATCCCCTGGGTAAAAAACACATCCTTTGATCGGTCATGGAGAGGGATATAGAGATCTCTAGTATGAGCATTGAAGTTACCTAGGAGGATAACTTCCCCACTAGCAGAGTACTAGTTGATGTCAGTGTACAAGTCTATAAAGGGGTCCCCATTTGAGCCATTATGGATGGAAAATGGTGAAGAGGTTGGGGTAAAGTAACAAAATAAAATGTAGATGTCCCTCAGAGGAGAGAATCTGACGCTAATCTGAATCCACATAAACCTGGAAAACTCATCTTTTGCTACCAAAGATACCCTATTCTAGAGTGATTCACTAACCAAACAAGCAACTCCACCTGATCCTCTGACCCCTCCCGAGCTCCTCATCTCCTGCTTGCAAAATGAGATCTAATGGTAACTTGCAATATTTAGGAGGGGTCGAACAGGGCTCACACGCATCTGAGTCATGAAGAGGATGTCCGTTGATTCGAGAATGTCATACAAAAGTCCTGACAATGACCAGAAATATCCATTGTCATTCCAACAATAGATAGAAATTATTGTACCCTATCACCTCCCTAAGCGGGCCCGTCATTCAGAACCTCTAGTTTAGGGTTCCCACCCAAGTGGGAAGGAGTCCCGAATGACTACCCAAATATTCCTAGTAACTGCCCATTTCCCTGCCTGTCGTGCTTCCATAACCTATTCTCTGGATTGTTTAAGTTCCACAACCTGTGCTCGAGTGAGGTCCTCGTTCAAGAAAATCCTATTGGGAAGAGAAAACAACTTCCACTTAGCCGTGAGGGCGCGGAGTCTGTCAAATGCAGTCTGTAACCTGAGGAAGAGAGTGTAATATAGCTAAGGAAAATTAACAATAAATATGAAAAGCAAACATAGCCAAAAACACCATAAAATAGTGAAAAATAATCAGATCACAAAATTACACCAAAACTACATTGTTGAGCTCTTTTTAATGGGTGTACAATAAGGTGCTAGAAGGAATGCACCTAGGATTGATCAAGGCAAGCAAGCAAAGACCCAAATGAAAAATAAGACACGCTCCTCTGATATGATGTTATGTTGCTCAAGCTTTGCACTGAAGATGCCTAGAAATATGTTGCTGGTTGAATGGATATGTTGCTAGGGCCCTCTTTGGTGCTCAGAAAATTCTGGGAAATTAACCCCAAACTCTCCACCAAATATCCAAAATAACCCATGAAGGATTTGGCATATGCTTGACTTCAGAAATCCAACCCTATTTCCCCTTAATGGCTCAATTGCTGGGTGATTTGACCCACTTATAAAATATGCTGCAAAAGGCCTTCAAAATGGTTGCGATATTCCTCAAAATGCTTCCCTGGCCTTCACTCCAAGTTTCAACCCCAATCACAACTCACTCCTCCACCTCCCTGAGTGCTCCCACATAGAACTGCGTAATCCTTGCGTTGTTGTAGTTGCTCCTCTCCCAGGAAATCGACCCTCCTGTCGGTGGTGGAAAAAGGAAAGGTGAAACTCCCTCCTTGGACTAGCACTCAAAGTCCACCAAAGCAAGGGCTGAGATCTATGCTTGGAGACACTCGTGTGCTAAATAACACTTGCAGGCTTGGCTTCAGCTCAAGCGTGCTCTTGTCATAGACAATTTTGCAAATGATGAATGAATGAACAATAGAGTGTCTCTTCCTCCTTTTGTCAAGATGCCTCCAAAATTCCCATGTGGGCCCATATCGAACTTCCCACACCAAATCCGCTCCAATGAAAGTGTACTTCCCAAGTCGGCTGAAAATATCAACATGGTGGCCCCCATGCTCCACCAAATCCACAAGTTTTCCCTCTAGCTCTAATGTTTAAGTGTATCTTAAGCTAAAAGTTAAATGTGGGTCCTCTAATCCCACCTTTCCTAAGTGCATCTCTGCAATAAAAAAAAAGAACAAAATTGATATTTACTTATCAAAATACTAAGTAGGAATATCACAACCTGTTGGCTTCTTGGGGCCTCACCCAGGTCCAGAGTTAGTTAGCCAAACAAATCCCGGTAGTACTGGCCCTTTCGGCAACAGTCTGCGAAGCGCAGATTGAGGTCTCACCCGAAGTAGTATGGGAGGGTGTTAGAACCAGGTTTCCACACCCTAGAGATGTCTGATGAGTTCCACTGGTCCGCGGTTTGACCCTGCATGCAGGTTGCTTCGCGCACTTTCTCGTACCTCACAGCCTGATATACTACCTTTGCGTAGCCCTACCCAGGGGCTGAACGTTGTGCTCTTGCATTATTACCCAAGACTTTACTGATATTCCAATGTTATTTGATTATTTTAGCCTACTTATGTGCTTTAAGTTATACTTAACAACATAAACCATTCATACAAGTGCGCATAGTGAATAAACAATATATTTGCCAATTATATCAACCATGCATTAACCCAAGAACAGATACACAGAATTATGATAAAACTTCTCTTTATTAATTCCTTCCTTGGTTACAGACTTGACTTCGCCCTGCGCACTAAGCTGCGGACTACTAGGCCTCTGCGCATTCAGCTGCAGAGCCTTCTCCTACTCTATGGCCCAAAGACACACTTCGCACTGCGACTCAATCACTTAGACTTCTCATACTCTTCCTTCCCTTATTATCCTATACACTTAGAGCCTCGCTCTATTTATACAATATATCCAGCCAACATTACATTTACAAAACTAGGGTGGACAACCCTATGACTCTATCATATTCTCGCATCCTGTGCACGTAATTCGCAGAGCTTTACAACAAGATTCAGTCAAAACTTGGGCTTTGAGCCCCAAAACATGCCTTAGGGGGATTCCATGCCCAATAGGCCCCCAACACAAACATAGTGACTCCCCCTTGAGTCACTCTGTCGGCGCGGCAATCTTTGTGCGGAGTCCCTCCAACTGTTCTCAAATTGCGTGGAGGTCAGCAGCACACTGAGCTACTGCTTGCTGGATCTACTGCATACGTTGTTCTGAGAACTCTGTGTCTAGAGTGCTTCTTTGCATCAATGTGTGCATCCCTTGCATGTGTGCGAGCTTGCTGTCGATGTCTTCCGTGATGTTGAAGGCCTCGTCCATCCAAGTTTGAACGTGTGCCTTCAGCACTGCTTCCTTATGTCGTGCCGCGTCCACCTGCTCCTTCAGTGCTTTAGCCCGCTGCATCCATGCAAGCCTCTGGGTGAGGACCACTGTATGCACAATTCCTTGGACACTGTCATACTGTTGTTGGAGTTCTCACACCTATGTCTCTAAGCGTTAGATGTTGGGTCCTCCTACAGAGTTATGAGGACCTCAAGTGATTCTCCCAACATGCTGGTGCAGTCTCGCACTGCACCTCCAATTTCTTCCAATCTCGTTGTGATAGCGCTAGCACGTTGTTCTATGACTTCTAGGGGAGTGGATGGCTGTGCCTTTAACCGCAGCTCTGAGATCTAAAGGTTCAGATCCAGTTGAGCCTTTGTCGTTTCTTCCCTCGCCTCGTAGACCCCTGCTAATAACCTGTGGATCCGCACCTCTGCTGGAATGGCCAGCTCCAAGACGATTTGACAAGCATCGTCTATCACCTGTACCAGTTGTTGATTCTGCGACACCAATTCGCACTGCAAGCTTAGTTGCTCCATGTTTATTTTCTACTCACTGATGACATGGAGCGCGCAGCTCTCCCTGGCTCGCAACTCTAACGTTATCCCATCCTGCAATACATATAAGGTCTCGTGCGGGAGTGCAGCAAGATTGATACCAAGACCTTTTAGCACGCTAACCGAAGGCCTATCGGCCTCATTTGCTGGCACTAGTGCTCCATCCAGTAGCACTATGGTGTTCGTTATCCACGCATGCAACATCTGCTCTGCTACCGAGGATCCGACTGTATCAATCTGAGGGGGTTGTACCTGTAATTCATGCAACTGTGCTCTGAGGGCCCCTAACAAAATCTGGTTCTCCTGCATGAAATCTTGGAGAGCCTCAGTGGTGACATCACGCACTGCTTCGCTGATGTCATGCAGATCACCCTCGGTTAGGGTGATCAGGTCAACGGACAATTTTGAGGCCTTGGCCTTCTTCTGCAACCATGCTCGCTCGGCCAGGTGTTGGCGCTTCAGCTGTGTTGGCGCGGTTTGTGCATTCACGCCTCCTTCTTTTGTTCCTGCTTGCTCTGCTTCCTTCCCCTGCAAAGGCATTGTTTGGCCCTCACCCACCTTCGCGGCTGCTTCATGTGTTGTTGTTGTTGCTGCCTTTTCCTGCTCCACGGCTTTCTGTGCTGCGTCTCGCGCTGCCCACACTTCGGTTGTCGCTGCTTCCTCCCTTCATTTTTCGACCAACTGTGCGATGCGCAGCTTGGTCTCGTCCTTATGTCGTTGCACCATCGACTTCTCGTGCTTTGCGATGTCTAGGGCGCACCACTCCAGCGGCCATGCCTCTAGGACATTGAAAATGACATTGTCGGTGGCTACGAAGGGTAGCTTTACCCACTACTTAGTCAGGTCCTTACACGCCCTGATATAGATGTTATGCATGTCTGCTTTAAATTCGGCAAATCCATGCAGACTGTTGTACACAGTGGGTGACAACTGTGGTTTACGGTTGATCCCCATTCTGAGGTTCATTTCCATGAACACCTAGAAGATTTTTCTTTCGTGTATCTGCTTAGCATCCTTCATGGCCCAGAGCGAAGCGTACTTCGCGGCCTCTGGCAAGTCCCTGTCAATTATGGGGAATTGACTATCCTCTGGCAACTCCCCAACCACAAGCACTATGGACAGCAATAGCCATGCATAGTGTAAGGTTTTTCCCTGTTCCCAGGCTTCGTGGCAATTCTCTAAAAATTCCATGCAGAAGAATTCAAACCAGTTAAACTGGACCCCCTCCGCGCATTGCTCAGCCAATGCAACCACCGGCGCAAGTACCTTGTCTGTGCGACACTTGCGCATGACCTTTCCTGCCAGGATTTGGGTCACTACGCGCATTGCTTTGTCCTTGATCTTGGAGATGGCGTAGGCCCTCTTGTCCTTTTCCAGCTTGTACTTCT
Organism: Pinus taeda; assembly: GCA_000404065.3. Lineage (NCBI taxonomy): Eukaryota > Viridiplantae > Streptophyta > Pinopsida > Pinales > Pinaceae > Pinus > Pinus taeda. Next base: position 50,553 of record APFE030272667.1, on the reverse strand, counting down.
TCTTCATGGCCTCTGCGATGGCCAAATCACTGCCCTTCCCTTCTGATATGTTCGCGGGGTCCTCTCCTTTACATGGAAGCTGGTAGACGCGGTGAATCAGGTCTGTCGTGATGGGGATGGGCTCCTCCAGCCACAAACACCCATCATGCACCAGGCAAAGCAGTTGCCTAATGACAAAAATGGTTATTGCGGTGCGGTGGAAGTGCGGCACCCAAAGCAAATTCAGCAGTCCAGCCTTCTCCACTCCGCACGACCACTTCCGTGGCTCTAGCTATGTAATCCTCGATGCGTTGTTTTGTTTGGGCATCATGAGGTTCCTTGTCTCCAAGTGAGGGAACTTCTCATAGTCAGCGAGGTCCCAATCTCCAAATTTTAGGCTCGTCACGTGTCCCAGGTGCGTGCCCTCAAATATATTGTTATCTGGGAGGAGCGAGGTCTGGAGCGAGCTCTTGGTTTCGTCCAAATCCTTGGGTACTTTCGCCTTCCCTTTTCACGGGGGGACATAGGCGGGCAACATTGTTGCAGAGCGTGTAGGTTGAGTGTCCTCCTCCATGTCTTCAACCTTCTCCTCCGAGATGACAAGATCCTCCGAATCTTCTTCTTCTTCATTTGTTTTGATAGCGACGGCTTTCCCCTTCTCCTCCATCGATAGTTTGTTGCGCAGCGGGTTCAGCGGGGACACGCTACGGGAGCCATGGCTTGTTTTTCTTTCTTAGGTCTTGGTGTGCACAGTGATTTCAGGATTTTTGCCACAATCTTGGCATCTTCTGGAGCATCCCCCACAGTTATGGTCTGGGCGACCTCCTCGGCGGCCATTTCTATTATGTCCATAACATCATGAGTAGTTGTCATCGTACTCGTCCAGAAATCTAGCACTCATGAACTCAGGGGCTCAATCAACGCTCAGCTCTCAATACTCAAGGTTTTGCTCAATCGCTCAATTCACAAATGACCAAGTGTTGTTTGCTGGGCAGCCCTTTGTATTTTATAGCATTTTTTGAATTCAAATTCGACTGTTCCCCCCAATTCTGGTTCATTAATGCTTTCTTGGTGGCAGATTTTCCGAAATCTTTTCCATAAATCGCGTCTTAAATGCCTGTCGCCCGCTCCATTTGGCCTCAAGTCGAGCATCCCATCATGAATAGTGACTTCAAAAATCACTTTTTGGCCAACCCGCGTGGCAGTGCAGCCCCTCGTGTGCGATCGTGGACCTTATGACTCTTTGTTTCTGTGCGCAACTCCAACCGCGCGCAACTCTCAGGCAGAATAGTTTATAGTCCTGCGCTCCCTTCCAACTGCCTGGAGCGCTAAGACTATTCCTTCCTCAACTAGTCAGGCGGTCGTGCCACCTATGTAGCATTCCATCTTTTCCTTTGTCATGGTTCCTGGAGAATCCCCACCTTTTATTGTTACGGTCGGCATCATGCACCTTATCCTCTGCAGCACATCAACCTGTTTAATTCTCTTAGTAATATGCGGTCCAAGCCAAAGCATCAAACTAATCAATTCGTAGCAATAGTCCTCAAGCTTGTCAACATGATCATGCGCACCCTATTTTAACACTGTGGTCTTCTTATTGAGAAACTCATCCCTTATCTCATCTTCCAGCTTCTTGACTTCTGCGTCTGCCAGCGTGCTTTTCTTTCTTAATCGTACCCTTTCTTCTTCAAGTTCTTGAAATCTAAGGTTTCCCTATTGGATTTCGACTTCCAAGGTTTCATGAACTGTCGTCCCTACCAGTGTTGGATTAGGCCTTTCAAGTACTAGAGAGCTTACAACGTTCGTCTCATATTCCAACCTTGGCGGTGCTTGCGTGGTCAAGTTCTTGCACATGGTCCTATACGCCCATAGAACTGCTAGTACGCATAGGTCCCAGTCAATCTGTTTCGCATCGTGGACCCTGTTCAGTACTTCGCACACTTTGTTAAAGGCTTCCATGCAGATAACCTTCTGCGCGCTTGCTCTTATCATAGCTCCTGGTCCCAAACGGAGGGGTTGTTCATGCCATTGTCTTGCCCACTCCTGCTTGTCGATTGTGTTGCTTATCGCGAGGACGGTGTGTGTTCATGCAGGTTGCATACCATACGCATGTATCCATCCGGAAAGGTGGGCACGCGGGACGTTTTGTCTATCATACTTGGCTTTTATCCACATCTGAGGCTTCCCAAATTGTAGGCGCATCATCCTTCTGCATTCATGTCAGTCCTCAAAAATCTGCTAGTGCGTACCCCACCACCTTGCGGGCGTAGCGCACAGTACCCATTTTAGAGCATTGAAACGTTGTTGTTCCGGTACTTCTCTCTCAAATTTGTTTAGGAAATCATCCACCTCGCTCAACCCGTCATACATAGGCAAATCTCTTTCATCTATTTCCACGCAGCGCAGCAACCTTCTCATCATGTTACAGTTGAGTGTGGTTACCTCGTGTAATCGATTCTACCATCGTTCTATTTCCTCGTCCGAATCTGAGGTGCAGGAGCTTTCACGCTCCCACGAAATCCTACCATCCGCTGTTGGATTTACCCAGTCTTGCTCCCGTGCGGTTATCTTGTAGATACAGTCTAGATCATCGTCACTATCGTAGTAGTGCACTAGCTCTATGTAGTGCGATCCTTCCATAGGGTCTAAAGGTACCACTACGCGCAGTGACTTTTTCTCAAAAATCATCTTATGCTTCTTTAGATTTATCACTCCATTCATGTCAGTGGCCCAATCTATTCCCAGTAGCGTGGGATAGGGATTGTTGTCATCAACAAACTCTATCACTTCAAAATCTGTAAGCGCGCTCGCTCCTTCGATATCTGTTGTGATTCCCTGCAATCTCCCCATAGGTAGGATCTTCTGCTAGTTTGCCATTCACAGTTGGATAGGAGACCATTGCAACGCAGGCCTACCCATGCACTCTCATGTCTATTTTGGCAAGACGTTCACATCCGATCCTAGATCTAGAATCACTTGATCCATTTCATATTCCCCGATTTGCACGGTCAATCTCATCTCCCTTCCTGTTCACGTTGTGTGCTTCCCGAGCTTTTGGACTACGCATGGTTCTCCTGGCGCGGTCCCAGCACATCTAGTTATGAGTTCTTGCAGCCCCTTGATCTGAAATCACTCGTGAATGATCTCAGTTAATTAATGAAGGTATTACATACTCAAGTGTTGGGGTGTGCTTATGTTATCCTACGCAACGGATCGATAAGATTGTGAAATACACAGACATTGAAAGAGTAAGAGAACACAGTAATAAAACACATAAACACAACAAATTTAATAAAGAGTTCACCCAATCCTCTTGGGCTACATCTCCTGGTCCAGCCTTCAGTGGTGGCCTTTCTATTGTGTCTTAAAAAGCAGAGTTTTACAACAGTGATCTCAAATTGAGTCTCACTTAACAGATAATGATCAGTAGGACTGTATGTGGATTCCCCAAGTCTCTAGAGTACACAGACTCCCCTTACTGAATCTCGACCTCAACTGGTCTTAGTGGTATGAGTCCAATTTGGTACTCAATACCTGACAGGTATACACAGAGGAGTTGCTTGAACCTCTCAAGCCTTTTCTGGAGTTCACAAACTCTCTGACTCTCTCTGTCTCTGTCTGCTCGATGTTGCCTTTGCTCTGCAAGTCAACTCGGCTTCTCTATTCTCTGCAATTTTTGCTTCTCTCTCACTTTGCTCTCTTTTCCTACTTCTCCTTCTCCTCTGCTTTCTCTGTCTATTCATGGCTTAAAGCCAATCTGCTCCCTGACTGTTCGTTTCTGCTTCCCGACTCTCTGGATCTCCTACCTCCATCCACTGGAATTCCCCTGCTCTACGTCATCATAACTCTAACGCTTCATAGAGAGGTGGCCACCTATTTCCCCACGAACTGAGTGTCAGTTCTCTTTGAATGGTAGTTATTTCCATTTCTCCAAGATTTCCCATGAAACTGATTCCTCTACCAACTCATCGGTCATGCCAGATCTCAAATCTTATCCGCCTCAGCCTATTTCCCTGTCGAATCCGGTCAGCCATCGGATTGCTTCTCCGTCGTTGATCTGGGGCCTCCAGATCCTACGGTCTCCATCCATATCTCACGAGTAAGTAGCATGACCTTTACCTATGCGATGAGAGCGATTTTCTCTCTCATCCGCTGGAGGCATGTCACCCGTTGTATGGAATTGGGCAAGACTCGGTCAAACCTGCTTATCGCTTGAGGGCCTCCCGATATCCTATTGGTTTTAGCACGAGGCCCACCTTCTGATGGAATCAGCGATTTCCATACGATTTTATGCTTTTCCCCATGACCAAGCGCTCGAGGCAGAAGCTGCCTCTGTTTTTGGATCTGACTTCCTGTTTTGCTAGTTTGTGCCAGCACGTGGTTACCATGGGCCAACGATCTGCGCGCTTTGACTAAGGGTCCTCATTGCTCTGTGCTGACCACAAATTGCCATTGCTCAGAGGTTATTTCTGATAAGCTCGACATCCATAGCAATTTGAAACTTTGGTATGAGTTTTACAGAGTTCAGGAAACTTTTAAGAGTGTTTGAGGATCCAATTCGGATCACGGCCTTCCCACTGAAAAAGCTTTTGGACCACCAAAAGTTGGTTTTCAAGCATCGACTAAGTGAGGGCATAGTTGTCTCACTTGTCCAATCTCTATCCATTTTTCACTGCTTGGATTTGAACCCTTGAGTCCAATCCTAAGGTACTCAACATCTCCACTGCACGTGGTCCTCACCTTCTTGTCCAGAACTGTATCTTCTTGCAATTCATTGAGATATTTGGGTAACAGATCTTCAATAGAAGGCAATTGAATCTGCTCTTCGGGATCTTAAATTAATGAAGGTTCAAATAGTCTCAAGCTGTCTGCATTAATGACTGAGTAGATGTGCATGTAAGTTGGTAAATCAAGGCGAAAAGCATTCTCACCAATTTTCTCAAGTAGTTTGAGAGGTCCATACCTTATTGGCTTTAGCTTTTTACCTTCACCTTGCATTTTGTCTTTGCTGATATACAACCAAACTTGATCACCAACTTGGAAACTATGCTCCATCCGATGCTTGTCATGCCTTGCCTTGTATTTGGCTTGGCTCATTTCCAGCTATTCATGTACTGCCTGGTGAATCTCTTGGATTTGTTCAATGAACTTGGTTGCCTTGTCCACATCACTGTGTCCATCAACTGTTATGCCTTTACCAAAGACAAAATCCAAGGGAGACCTTAGTGTGAAACCAAAGCAGGTATCAAAAGGAGATCTCTGTGTAGAAGAATGTTTTGCTCGATTGTAAGCATGTTGCACATAACACAAATGTTCATCCCAAAGTTTGTGATGCTTGCTACAATAGCCTCTGAGCAACCGGATCACTATCCTGTTGACTGCTTGTGTTTGGCCATCTGTCTGTGGATGAAAGGCTGTACTTTTCTTCAGTTTGGTGTCCATTAGTTCCCACAGACTCGACCAAAACTTCCCAACAAAACGGGTGTCTCGATCAAATACAATCGAAGTGGGTAATCCAAAATGAACCCATACACGCTGAAAGAACAACTTTGCAGTTTGTTCAGCTGTAATCTGTTTATTACAAGGTATCAAAATACACATTTTGCTAAATCTATCCATATAAACGTATAAATAGTCATGACCTTTCCTAGATTTAGGCAATCCTCCAACAAAGTCCATGGAAACACTTTCCCGAGGATGAGAAGGAACTGGCAGTGGAGTGTAAAAGGAGATGAAAAGGAAATATAGAGGCATCAAACGGAGTGCTTCTTAATCTGTTATTGTAATATTGTAAGCTCTGTAAGTTTTTATTTTGAATTAATATCGAAGCCTACTGGGCCGCCTGTCTGAGGACAGTTTTTGTTATCTGAAAGAACCTTGAACTGTAAGGCGAAGGAGTTTTGAAGACCCAAGGAGAGAGGAGAGAGGTCGTAGTGCTCGCATGTTCGGTTGAGGAAAAGAAATTTGGTGTTTCAGATCTGTTGGTCCATAATCTTCATATTGATTTTGAAGTAAGTCCTACTCTGCTTAGCTTGCAATGGGCTTGGATGATCCTCCAACTTCTGGGTTGCCATTCTTTCCTCTAGCTTCTAGATGTGTAGCTTGAATAGATACCTCATCTATACTAGTGGGATTAAACATGAGGATAATGTGCCTCATGTAGCTGTGTAGACCACCTATGTACTTTAGCAGAATCTCAGGTGAGTATAATGAGATTCCTAGAATCAAAGCTCTCGTCCTAAATTCTTGGGTGTAACCTTGTACACTTTTCCCTTTCAATTGGTGAAGAGTTTGCCAACTCATCATGGCTTGTTGCATGTAGGCCAGTGGATAGAACTACTTTTTGATTGCAAAAAAAAATTCACTCCAGACAGAAAGAGTCTTACCATGTCTCTTCATGTCACCTTGGGTCCTACCTTCCCACCAAACCAAGGCAGTGCCCCCAAGGCGTAGGCTCGCCAGCTAAAACTTGCTCTTGTCTGAATCGATACTCTGCACTCTGTAATAAACATCAATTTGTCTAATCCAATTGTCTAGTTTTTCTGCATTCAACTCTCCATCATATATTGGTAAATCAAATTTAAAATCTAGTTTAATCAAAGATGTCTTCTTTTTATGTTCACTGCTATTAGGAGGTGTGAGAAAGTTTTCTTCTTTCCCTTTTCCTTTTGAGTGGTCATGGAGGAGAGAATCTTCTTCTCCCTTATCTTGTTTGGAGCCTGATGAATCTTAATATTTATGTTTTCTAAAGTCCTTATAAATTTCCTCTACCATGGATCTCATGGCTAGGAAACTATCTATAAATTGAGGGTCTGGCCCCACAAAACCTTCCTCCGACATTGTCTTATGAGGATAGACTCTTCCAATTTCAGGATTAGTTTCGACCAACTCTCCTTCTCCTAATCTGAGCTTTGATCTAGTTAGCATTCAATAGCTGAATCCAGCACAAGCTTGTCTAACCTTAATAACCTATAGCTCTGATACCACTTGATCTGAAATCACCCCTAGGTGACCTCAGGAAATTAATGAAGGTATTACAGACTCATGCGCTAGTGTGTGTGTCTATGTTATCTTAGGCAATGGATCATAAGATTGCAAAATACACAGACACTTGAAACAATAAGAGATCATAGTGAGCAAAACATAAATACAACAAAATTTAATAAGGAGTTCACCTAATCCTTTGGGACTACGTCCCTTGGTCTAGCCTTTAGTGGTGGCCTTTTTATTATGTCTTTAAAGCAGATTCTTACAATAAGGAGCTCAATCTGAGTCTCACTTGACACAGGATAATCAGTAGGATGGCCCTTAGAAATCCCAAGTCCTTAGAGTTCACAGACTCCCCTTACTGAATTTCGACCTCAATTGGTCTTTGTCTGATCGATGCTGCTCTTACTCTGATGGTCTACTTGGCTTCTTTTTCCTCTGCAATTTTGCCTCTCTTTCTGTGTCTCTCGGCCTTCAACTATTGCTCTCTCTACCTCACTGTCCCTTTTCGTCTCCTCAGCTTCGTGGCTTTAAAGCCAGTTCGATCCTTCGACTGTTCGTTTTGTCTTCCCGGCTCTCTGGATCGCCTGCCTCTGTCCGTTGGGACTCCTCTGCCCTGCATCATCATTGTTGCGTAACGCTCCACAGAGAGGTGGCCACTTATCTCCTTGCGAACTGAGCGTCAATTCTTCCTGAACGATCATTTTTTTCCATTATTTCCCAGATGCTTATGAAACGGATCCCTTTATCGATTCATCAGTCAAATCAGACTTCAAGTCTTATGCATCGTAGTTTATTTCTCCCTCGGGTCTAGTCATCTATCAGGTTGAACCTCTGTCGTTGATCTAGAACCCACCAGATCCTACGGTCTTTGCTTATATCGCGCAGTTGAGTTGCTCGACCGTTAGTCCGCGATGTAAGTGATTTTTCTCTCTCCTCTCCGGACACGTGTCACTCAGTGTATGGAATCGCTGGGTCCTCGGAAAAATCTGCTTACCACCCGAAATGCCTCCAATATTCCGTCGGTTTTGAGTGCAGGACCCACCTTGTCAGTTTTAGCACTTTCCCATGGTTTTCGGGTTTCCCTTGTGACCGAGCACTCGGGACCTTTCCAATTCAAGGGGTTCCCTCCGCTTCTGGATCAGAGCTTCCTAATTATCATTTTTGTGCCATGCATAGTTTCCATGGTCCAATGGTCAACGCACTTTGACTGAAGGTCCTCGTTTCTTTGTGTTGGCTGCAAATTGCCATTATTCAAAGGTTATTTCTAATAGCTATAATATTTCTTGAAGTCTGTTAGTCATTCTTAACAATCGTGGAATTGTTTGAGGATCTAATTCGGATCATTTGTTGTCGCTCACCTCCGAGTGTGAATGACGATGTACTTGATCCGAATGCAATGACCCACCAGTTAACCTCCCAGCTTACTCCTTGGGTACTCTTCTTCCGAGCTACAATGGGGTTGTATAATGGAGGAATGTAATAGTTGGTAGAGGAGAGCACTCCTTGGCTCAAGAGTCCCCTCTCTAAATTCCTCTACCTCACCAAACTCACTATAGTTCGTAGTCACTACTCTGACATAGTCTCATCCATCCAACAATAGGGTCCCCAAAAGTCCCTTCTCCCATGGCTTGCCCCTTCTTTTATAGAAGTCTTCATAGGTGACCACTATAATCTCTTATTTTCCTTGCTATAGTAAGACTAATGGTGTTGGGGATCAAGGAATCTGCCTTGATGCACACCCCCCGGTAAAATCCTCATGAGCGAACCAACCTTAGGACCTTCCCTCATGACATCATGATCTTCAAGGCGAAGGTGTTTCAACCTTTCTAGCCCAAGTCACAACGGGAGTGCTAGTGGGTGAGCTCAGGGACATTGTCCCACCCCTCCCATGTAGTTCCATCCAATTGTACAACCCCATCACCCATATGTGAGTCATTCGGCCAAGCAACTAATCTATGCCGGCAACCACTAATATATCATCAGAATATAGGTAGACATATATAGCAGGTTTCAAAATTGACTTAGAATTTCAAAGATAAATAATTAAATTTTCATCAAACCCGGTGTCGTCAACTCGTCATGTGCGAGTTCCTCTGGTGGTTTTCTGCCATACTTAATAATAATCAATAACAAGGTTTCTCAGTGTTAGTCATCGTCATAATAACATCATTACCATCACCTGGTCATTCACATCATTGTTCATTGTGAACCAGAACTAATGCAAGTAGGTAACATAGGGGACACATCCATCATGGCTATCATCATCATAACATCAATGAAAGCTTACATATCCATAAAAGCTATCAACATCATAACATCAAATAGATAACAAACATAACCATTTATGCCACACTCATCATAATATCAATAGAGAACATGCATAACCATTAATGTTATCTTCATCAAAACATCAATGGAGATCATACATAAACATCACAACCACTAATATCACAACCAATAATAATAGAGTCGTGTCTAGATCCTCAACCTGAGGTCCTCAAGTAATAAAGTGTGGGCCTTAGGGCTAAATAAATGTTCATCTCATATCACTGTCAGTCAACTATAGCGAGGCACTACATACACTCCCTCTTAATAATAGACTTCGACTTGAAGTCCTTGGAATAGGTAAGGAAATGGTGACGCATCACCTCGGCGTCCTCCTAAGTAGATGAAATAGGAATATAATTATCCCACTAGACCTTAACTTGGTCCACTAACCATCATCTAATCTGCAAAGTTTGCTAGTCCAGTATGCGAAATGGTTTTGGCCATTACTGTTCCCTCGACCGAAACCTGCAAATGCCCAAAGTCAATAACATGCGAAGGATCTGAAATATAATGACGCAAAACATAAATATGAAACACATTATGCATACACGCTAATGATGGAGGTAAGGCAAGCCTATATGCCACTGGCCCCTTTCTTTTTTAAGATTTCAAAAGGTCCCACAAACCGTGGAGACAATTTTTCTCCCTTTCTGAATCTTATAGAGCTTTTTTTTTGGGGCCTTACTCTTAGGAATATCCTATCTCCCACTTCATAACTTTGGTCTACCCAATGAGCATCAACATAGCTCTTTTGTTAGTCTTGTGCTTCTTTTAGCCTTCCTCTAATCATAGTCATTTGTTCTTCCATCTCTTGCACCACTTCTAGTCCTATTAATACTCAGTCCTCTAGTCAGTCCCAACTAAGAGATGTTCTGCAAGGTCTTCCGTATAAGAACTCAATTGGAGCCATCTTGATGGAACTATAATAACTATTATTGTAAGAAAATTCCACGAGGGGTAAAAAATCCTCCCGTGTCTTTTGTTGGTCCACCACATACCTTCGAAGCATGTCTTCGAGGGTTTGATTAGTCCTTTCTGTGTTTTCCCATTTGTCTCAGGGTGAAAAGTAGTGCTGAAGTTCAACTGGTTTCCCAGGGCTTCTTGGAAACTGGTCCAAAACCTTCCTGTAAACGCTACTCCCTTATTAGATATGATCTTCCTTGGCAATCCATGTAATCTCATAATCTCATCAATAAAAACTCTGGTTATTTATGGTGCCTTATATGTAGTCTTAACTGGTATGAAATGGGGGCTCTTGGTCAACTTGTCCACCACTATTCTCTGCCACTAACCACACCTTGTGGGGTTGAAGGCTGTTCTCACTAACTTGTAAGTAGGTGTAGGCCACAGGGTCAACACTTCCTAAATGATTCCTTCATCAATTTCTACAATAAGACAGAATTCCCAGACATGGTCACCTTATTTAAAGACGCCTAAAAACTTTGGCACAAGATTCAGAATAACATAGACAATACAAATAGAAAATTGACCAGAAATCCAGTCAATGTCAATGACATCAACACTTTGAATGGATCCTCGTTCTTCACTGTCACTTGAGCCATTGTATTCAGATGGAGTGTTTCCACTATCACTATCCATGTCACCTCTTCAAATGGGGGAGCTCTGCGATTAACCATCAACATTTCCTCCAACCAACTGGTGCCTCTAGTGTTGAGTCCGGATGCTACTTAAGATTAGAAAGCTGGTTGTACAGAGAAGAGAAACGCAAGTTGTTCTCATCGAAGTGGGAGTTCAAATCATGAATATGATGAAGATAATTATCAAGGTGAGAGCATGATTTTCATTGCCTCCTCAAATTTTTGTTTGGCAACTTTTATTTCCTCTCCAATATCTAGAGCCATTTCTTCAAACATAGCAAGCTTTATCTTTAGAGCAAGCATCTCCCTTTTCATGGCAAACATCACGTCTAGATGTTCACTTTAACAAAAAGACAAATGTCTGTTGCTTAACCTAAGCAACTTGATAAATATGATACTTGTCCACGTAATTAGCAATCTCTTTACCCATGCTTAGCCAATGTGACTATGGTTTTAAGTTTTAACCAGTGTCACCAAGCTTGGAATCAACAAAGACTCAGTGAGGCAAAAGAGCCAGGAGTTTGACTTGAATCAAGAAAAACTAGTTAAGTCCAATAACAACAAACAAACAAAAATACATGCATTTTGACATGTGCCCAACATAGGTTAAATTGGGCAAGCCTAACTTGGTCAAACTAAGTTTGACTCATGACTAATCATGAATCAAGGTTAGGCTCGTGACTAAATGTGTCAAACTCACTTTGACAGAGTCAAAATCAGTGAAACCAAGTTTTAACTCGAACATATAGAAACAAAATCATTTAGGGTCAAATCATACTCAAACATAATGAATCACGTGTTTGACTCATGATCTTGGTTACTATGGTTTTAACTCCACCAAAACATCCTCCAATACCTTCAGCATGCACTTCACATATGAAAATTTTCCTCATGGTATCTTTAGGAAAGTAAAACTGCTTCCTAAAAATAAATTCCTTTCTGCACTAGATAACTTACGTAGGTACCTCCATGATGAAGCTTACAAGGGTGGAGCTAACATGAATAAGAGAGAAAATAAGAATCCAATTAGTGATATGGTGATGGTATATTTATGAAAACTGGGCAACAATGCTAATGATTTGTTGTTTGGATCTTCCAAAGAATTATATATATATCCTATTTTCAATATTTTTAGTCTCTACAACTATAAAGAAGATGAAATCACAGATCAAGATGACAATCAAGTTAGGTTGAGGATCTGCCCAAAAATCCAGGCCATGCAATGCGGTTGAAAGAATTTTGGAGATGAAGGTAGTCTTTATCATCATGGCTAAGTGTTGAAAGAACAATACCAGTCTAATGCAAAACTACTACCGATAGTTGATGCCACATGCGCAGTTGCAACCAAGTTGCTAAATAATATATTTCTTGTTGAAGATTGAGATGAGAGGTTCAAAGCTTTCGAACAAGGAGTTTCTAATATAGGATCATATTTTATTGGAAGGGGTTTGCACAAAAATATATAGTAAATTCAGATTTATCCATTTTTAAAAATAAACATCAAATAATAGCTAAAAGTGCATAATTTTCTTTGCAAACCCCTCCAATAAATATATATCCCTACATCATAAATACAGATGAAAATACAGCCGAGTAGTGAATCGAAGATATTACCAAGTCATGATGAAACACAACTCACGTGGAGAAACTGCCTACTGCATACCGAATTTAGCCTGTTAACTATCAAATTTCAACTGCTAACTGAGGCAAGAGAACTTTAGCCTCTGGTCTCTAAGAATTCAAAGATCCGATGCTCTGATGATAGCACAAGAAGTCATTATTATCAACCCAATATTGTCAAACTTGGACTCAGGGATGCCCTGGAAAGAAAGACAGATAAGTCACTCGGAAATAAGGAAAACTAAGCACCAGACTTGGTAGTCAAATGAGTCATGGTTCAATTCACCAAGCCAGTGGGCTTGGCACAAAAGTATGCAGGTCAACCATCCTGCATGTCAAGAACACTGACTCGGTGAGTATGATAACCTTGCCTAAAACTAGAGTACTAATGTGCAACATTGTGTATATAACTAGGTATAAACCTGTATGAAGTAGTGGAATTCCATGGCAATCATACTTGGTAGCAACCGACTCCTAAAGGCCACACAGAAACAACAGATCAATACATTGATTCTTATAAAAGAGACAAAAATTTACTCAAACCATAGTTAGGATCAAGGTCTTGGAATCTGACCCTGGTGAATAATACACCACCATGGTTTAAGGTGCTAAAAGCATCAAACGGGAAAATGTACATTGTATTGGGTTAGGTTTGAGAGGATCCAATTGGTCAAATAGTATATATTCCTACTAGAGTACAAAGATTTGAGTTCTCCATGAAGAGTGGAGTAGTAACCCTCTGGAACTATACAAAATCCAATTTAAAATATCATGTAGCTGCCATTAAAATAGGTTTGAGGTTAACCTAGGATAATATTGAAGACCCTTCAATTAAACAAAGAAAACCGAATTGAGGTAATTAAATATAGAAAACCGAATTGGGTAACACAACGTCCATACAATTGTTGCAAAACCAATTCAAAACAATTGCATTACAACCCAAAATAAGCCGCAAATCGTGTGCTCAACAATTATATTAATGGAGGAATATTAGGGAACAATAAGAGGAATGTACTATGATGGGCATATGTGTAAGCTTTCCACCATGAGTAAACATGATCACCAGCACTCAACTCGCTCTTTTCCACCTTGTTAGATAATAAGCCCATTGTAATGATATAACCTGACCCACCAGACTTGGCTGCTGACTGCCACTCACGGGACAGAATGCAGAAGAAACTCCTCGTATTTGCAGTGAAGCAATTTGGTTTTAGGAAATGGCATCAAGTATATATTTACTTGAACGTTTATGCAACATTAACTTATTTTCCCTATGGACCCGATGATTTCACAGTGGTTGTAGCAGTGGACGAGGGGGCCCAATATATTCAGCTTCCCTGTTTCGATAATGACCTCGGAGGATGCATTTCTAGTTTGGAAAATTAAACATCTATAAAGCCACCATCTTATTAACTTCCGAAAAATGGAATCAAAGTTTGCATTGCATAAATGCCTATCTATTTCCCATTTAGGCAAATGACAACCAAAGTAAGTCGTGTTTTCCTTCCCCCGTAGAGACGTTGTTTTAGCGCACCTTCAATGGGCAAAGAAGACAAAAAAACATACAAAGAGCAACAAAAGTATAATATTTCAATAACTCTCACACAAAAAAGCATTGCAAATGCAGAGCATACAATACGATCGAATCATTCAATCCATCCTTACCCAAGAAGTTCCAGTTATGTCTAAAAAGCTGGACTCCTCGAAAATTTCTCACACGGCCTTTAGTCTGGTATCTCTTGGGACAGACAAATCCTTGATGAAATTTCGAAAACTTGGACTACTGTTAATAGATTCCATGAGGGTTTTGAGCTCAGATTCAACCCTATCCAACATGTTAGCTTTCACAGCAGACACATAAAGAGTAGAAGCATAATTTCTAGCTACTCCATACATAGGAATAGGAACCATAACATGTGTCTCTTTGACCTATGACCCCGTGGAATAATTCCTTTCTACCTGCCTGAGTAAAGGCGAGATCAAAGCAAGTGCAGAGCTAGGTTTTGTGAAAGAGGGGATGTTGGAGTGTGCCCTCATCATTGCCGTGAAGGCATATGCTCTTGTCTACATGATCCTACTCAAACTCATCCTTGCAATCCTAAATTGTAAATCCAAAACATGTAACCATTTCTGAGACCAATACAGTTTCCAGGGTTACTTTTCTTTTGTCCGAGGATTGGATCTTTTACAATTCACTGTGTAAAATGAGCTTAAACCATTTTGGAGAGTGTTTAAGCGTGCTCTCATGAAAGCACCGAGGTGGCTCAATCCCAACACATTCAAAAGTGGAGCTGTAATCGTCGAGAAGGAAATATCGGTCACATTGAAGGAAGGTTTCAAGCAGTGGCGTATTCCCATAGATTCTAATGCATACGCTTCTCTCTTACAGGCATGTACCAACATCAACTCACTTAACCATATTCAAGCCCAACTCTTCACATCTGGACTTAAACATGATATATTTTTACAAACCAAAATTTTGATCCTTTATACCATGTGGGGTAGCATGGACACTGCTCGACTAATTTTTGATAGAATAAGCAACAGAGATATTGTCGAATGGAATGTGATGATTAAAGGATATGCTAGCAACGGCTTCTGTGGAGAAGCTCTGAAAATTTATTCCCAAATGCAACACGAATGCATACAGCCCAACCATTTAACGTTTCCCTATGCACTTAAATCACATTCTTTGCTATTGGAATTAAAATAAGGGAAAGAGATTCACGATCTTGTAGTTAAAATTGGGTTTGAATCGGATGTTTTTGTTGCTAATTCTCTTATCAGTATGTATGCAAAGTGTGGGAGTGTGAGGATTGCATGCAAGTTGTTTGACAGAATGTCTAAATGAGATGCAGTCTCATGGAATACTATGATTGTTGGTTATACGCAGAATGGACATGCTCATCATGCTGTGAATCTTTTTCGTGAAATGATATTTACAAATATGAAGCTTGACATATTTACAATTGTGAGTGTGATTCCGACATGTGCGCATTTAGCAGCTCTACAAGAAGGCAAATCCATTCATGCCTACATTTTAAGAGGTGGATTTGAGTCAGACATTGTTATAGGGACTGCCCTCATAGATCTATATGCTAAATGTGGAAGTCTAGGCATTGCACACCTTTTCTTTTGACAGAATGCCGAAAAGAAATGTTGTCTCATGGAGTGCAATGATCGTTGGGTATGGGATGCCTAGGCAAGGTGAGAACGCCCTTTCTTTATTTTCCCAAATGCGACAGCAAGGCCTGGAGCCAGACGACATTACCTTTGTCTGTGTTTTGTCTACATACAGTCATGCAGACCTTGTAAATGAGGGATAGCAATGCTTTGATTACATGATTCCAATACCCCAATTATATCAACTGAGAGACGCCATGAGCACTCAACAATGATTACTATGGTAATTAAAGAAAACATTCCTAAGGGTGCAACATAGAAATCATCATTGCTCAGGTTTGGAACAACAATTGCAACATCATAAACATAGTAGATATTGAACAAAACTAGTCATGCATGTATGCATGGGCCCATAGGTCTCATGGGTTCAACTTGGCTCTGATACCAAGTTTAGTGGCCAATCTTGTATATATATATATATTTTTTAATTACTAAAAATACAACCATAAGAAAAACATTGGGAATTCAAATTTATTCAACACTATCTAACACATCCCTGAATTTCATTTCACTGAACATATCATAAAATTTACATAAATTATCTAAAGCCATAAAGAAATCATACATAAGAATATTGTAACACGTATGTACCTTTCACCAGAAGACGAGACTCCACTTAATTTTCCGTTTCTTGTCTTCCCTTGTTGTTGACCACCTCCGAGTGTGAATGATGACGTACTTGATTCGAATGCAATGACCCACCGGTTAACCTCCCAACCTACTCCTTGGGTACTCTTCCTCCTCGCAGACCCCCGAGCTACAATGGGGTTGTACAATGGAGGGATGTAATAACTAGTAGAGGAGAACACTCCTTGGCTCAAGAGTTCCCTCTCTAAAGTCCTCTACCTCACCAAACTCACTATAGTTCGTAGTCACTACTCTGACATAGTCTCATCCATCCAACAATAGGGTCCCCAAAAGTCCCTTCTCCCATGGATTGCCCCTTCTTTTATAGGAGTCCTCATAGGTGACACTTGGCATGTCATGCATAATTAATTATTTTTTTATAATTCAATAGTTTGATTATTCACCCACCCATGTGTCACTCTCTCATCAAGGGTCTCCAAAATTATTTACTTAAATTTTAATTTAAAACTAATATTTTCCTCACATCAACAAGATTCTTATTTCCTCTCCTAGTTGCCTCTTGATCCCCCTTTTTATTCCTTAATTTGTGTTCATTACTAAAGTCAATTAATGAGTCAATATTTGATCCCTTACCTACTCCCTAATTTAACTCAGGTTATCTCTTAGATGGATATTCTTATGTTGGTTGTTGCCACATGGTGGTTCTCTACATTTCTCTAAAATTTAATTTATTAATCTTATTTTAATCCACCTTCCTCTTCTCTTAATTAGGTTTAACTAGTTTAGGATTAATCTTTATCCTTACATTTATGTCCCTCTTTCCCCTTTTTACCTAATTAAACTACATAATCTATCTAATATTTTCTAACATGGGGAGGGTAGAGTTTTTAAGATAAAATACTTTATTCCTTCCCATGATCCTCTTAACCCAAGTTTTATTCTTGATTTAATTACCTCGGTTTCTAACATCATTTACCCTTGATGCAAATTTACCTAATTTCCATTTCTTGATTATATTTATTAATTTATTTATTTTTAATAATTCCAAGGGTGCCAAGTTTGGTCGTGCCCTTCAAGAAATTCCCTTGAAGTTCCAAGGGTGCCATGCCTAACAATTTATTTTTGATGCCAAGGGTGCCAAATTGGTTGTGCCTTTCAAGAATTTCCCTTGAAGTTCCAAGGGTGCCATGCCAGTTTCCCTTTAAGCATTCAGTGGCTACGAGGGGAAAGTATAGGTGTAACTACAGACACCACTATAATCTCTTATGTTTCCTACCATAGTGAGACTAATGGTGTCGGGGATCAAGGAATCCGCCTTGATGCGCGCCCCCACGGTAAAATCCTCATGAGCGAACCAACTTTAGGACCTACCCTCATGACATCATGATCTTCAAGGTGAAGGTGTTTCAACCTTTCTAGCCCAAGTCATGGTGGGAGTACTAGTGGGTGAGATCAGGGACACTGTCCCACCCCTCCCATGCAGTTCCATCCAATTGTACAACCCCATCACCCATATGTGAGTCATTTGGCCAAGCAACTAATTTGTGCCTGCAACCACTAATATATCATCAGAATATAGGTAGACATATATAGGAGGTTTCAAAATTGACTTAGAATTTCAAAGATAAATAATTAAATTTTCATCAAAACCGGTGTCGTCAACTCGTCATGTGCGAGTTCCTCTGGTGGTTTTCTGCCATACTTAATAATAATCAATAACAAGGTTTCTCAGTGTTAGTCATCGTCATAATAACATCATTACCATCACCTGGTCATTCACATCATTGTTCATTGTGAACCAGAACTAATGCAAGTAGGTAACATAGGGGACACATCCATCATGGCTATTATCATCATAACATCAATGGAAGCTTACATATCCATAAAAGCTATCAACATCATAACATCAAATAGATAACAAACATAACCATTTATGCCACACTCATCATAATATCAATAGAGAACATGCATAACCATTAATGTTATCTTCATCATAATATCAATGGAGATCATACATAAACATCACAACCACTATTATCACAACCAATAATAATAGAGTTGTGTCTAGATCCTCAACCTGAGGTCCTCAAGTAATAAAGTGTGGGCCTTTAATCTCATATCTCTATCAGTCAACTAGAGTGGGGCACTACAAAAACAAGGAAGGTTGTGTACAATCGATATGTGGTGTTTAGAGAGGTGCAACATGTTATTAAACATAAATTCCTACCAAAGGAACCTAAGAAGATAGAGTTTGAATTCGAGAAAGAAGGCAACCAAAAAGGTATAGTCCATCTATTTTTTGCTCAAATTTTGCTTTAACTATTAATGATGATGATCCAAGAACTATCAGGGAGGCAGTAGATTTAGAGGATGGAAAACTCTAGAAAGAGGCCATGGTTGTTGAAATGGCATATTTGGACAAAAATGAGGCTTGGGATCTGGTGGAGTTGTCGGCTAGAAGGAAACCCATTAGAAGAAAATGGGTGTTTAAGAAGAAGATGCATGCAAAAGGAAAGGTGGATAAATACAAATCTAGGTTGGTAACAAAAGGTTATTCTCGGGTGTCAGGAATTGCTTTGGTGATATTTTTCCCTTGTTGCCAAGGTAGATTCTACTAGATTACTTTTATCTATTGGTGTTGCTTTTGATTTTGAGGTAGAACAGATGGATGTGAAGACAACATTTCTTCACGACGATTTGGAAGAAGAGATCTACATGAAGCAACCTAAAGGCTTTGTGGTGAAGGGAAAGAAAGAACTGGCATGCAGGTTAAAAAAGTCTTTGCATAGGTTAAAACAGTCACCAAGGATGTGGTATTTTAAATTTGATACATTTATACGGGGACTTGGCTTCACCATAAGCAAAGCGGATCACTGTGTGTATTTTAAATTAATTGGTGATCGTGTTATTTATCTGGTCTTGTATGTGGATGATATGTTGCTGATTGGAAATGACAAAGAAATTATCCAATATTTGAAGACCCAATTATCCTCCAAATTTTACATGAAGGATATTGGTGTTGCAAACTATATCTTAGGCATGGCAATTAAACAAGATCAGGCAAAAAGGAAGCTCTGGTTAAACTGCAGGAAGTTTTTCGAGATAATACTGCAAAGATCTAATATACATGATAGTAAATCAGTGAAGGTTCCTATTCTTGTAGGTGTAAAGTTATCTATTGAACAATGTCCCAAGGCACAAGAAGAGGAAGAGGACATGTGTCGTGTTCCATATGCAAGTGCAGTTAGTAGCCTGATGTATGCAATGGTATGTACTAGACGAGGCATTACACCTGCAGTGGGAATATTGAGAAGGTTTATGTCAAAACCAGAGAAGGAGCATTGGACAACAGTGAGGCAATTTTTGAGGTATTTGCGTGGCACTGGCGATTATGGTCTGTGCTACCAAGGAAGACCAGAATTGGATAGAGTTTTGGACATCCGCGGCTTTGTTGATGCAGACTACATCGAAGATCTGGATCAAAGAAGATCTACAAGTGGGTATGTGTTTAACCTATTTGGAGTTGCAACGAGTTGGATGAGTAAGAGATAGTTTGTAGTGGCACTTTCAAATACAGAGGCAGAATACATGACAACCACTCATGCAAGCAAGGAAGCAGTTTGGTTGCAGAGATTTTGTTCAAATATGGGGTTAGTACAACAAGATATAAGGACAGACTGTGACAACCAAAGTGTAATTTTATTGGCAAAGAAACCTGCTTATCATTCAAAGACAAAGAACATTGATGTTCAATATCGCTTTGTGAGGGATATAGTTGAGGACAAAACGATGTTGTTGGTAAAGGTGGACACTTTGAAGAATGCTACAGATGCATTGGTGAAGTATGGAGCACTGAGAAGTTTTCTTGGTGTAGAGAAACAATGGGCATTGCAGGGCTAGACCAATGACTAAGCTCTCTTATGAACCCCTGTGTGAAAAGAAAACAACAAGTGGGAGAATTTTGGGTGTGTTATATTTTTTCCACGACTAGTCGCACACCCGGGGGAACGGTAGCCCTCCTGTACAAGGTCTAGGGCAGCACCCAAAGAATTTCTTTTGGACCGTATATTAGGTGGGCGGACCTAACTATGGTTTTGTGCATGGGTTTCACACATGGTTTTGGGCATGATGGTTTTCTCCCCATGGCATTTTGTAGATCCGATCAAGGGAACTATGGTTATGTTCTAATCCAGGCTTAATGGATTGGGATTTATGAATGCTTCGACATGTATATATATGTATTGTAACATTGAAAGGAACATAATGAAAAATCAATATGGTAGTCCCAGTTTTGGGATCTAAGGGAAAATCTCAATGTATTTGTTTTGTGTTTCTCAACATTGTATGTTTTCTGTTTTTAAGAATTCGTTTGCAAGTAATTTCTATACATGGTTAAAACCTACACAAGATCTGTCAAGATGGAGCATGAGATCAAAATGTATCATATTGACAATGTTCCTTAATGTCTGCAATGCCATGGTATGCATATTTACAACAATTTTCAGAGCATGGAACCTTTCCCTCGCACTTATTGAATAAACAAAAGAGGGCCATTCATTTAAAAGATCTATCACACCAATTGGTTCATGGAGTGCTTTTCCGAAAGCACCACAATGGTGTCTTGCTAAGGTGTCGTAAGTCGTGGGATTCAGAAAATGTCTTGAAAGATTTACACGATGGAATGAAATACAGTTACTATGCGGGAAAAACTACAACACATAAAGTCACGAGGGACGGTTATTATTTCCCCACTCTATTTAAGGATTCTCACTCCTATGTCTGCAAGTGCCAAGCATGTCAAAGATGCGTCAATCACAATCAGAGGTGAACCGCCCCACTACTACCAGTAGCAGTCAAAGAACCATTTCAACAGTGGGGCCTTGATGTTATTGGAGAAATTTTCCCTCATTCGTCAAAGCAATAATGATTTATTCTCATAGCGACAAATTACTTCACTTGATGGTCGGAAGCACTTCCTCTCAAACAAATGACCAGGAAGTCATTCACTTCTTGCAACAAAATATTATAACCAGGTTTGGCATTCCTAGGTCACTTGTCTTTGATAATGCGACATATTTTTCATCATTAAAACTTTATGAATTCGCATTAGAAAATGGAATTGTATTGAACCATTCATCAAATTATTATCCGCAAATAATTTTTTTGGTTGAATCAACAAATAATAAACTTATCCACATAATTAAGAAAACCTTCTTCTTTGAACAAAGGAACTAGCATAAATCTTTAACCAATGCTCTTTGGGCCAACTGTGTAACTCCAAATCCTACCCTCAAAACCTAGCCATACTTCCTAGTTTACGATAAGGAAGTCATCTTGCCTTCGAACCTGTATCTTTTGGCCTTACAACTCTCTCAAGGGTCACAAGGTAAACCTTTTCTTCTAGTTCAGAGAAGGATAAACACATTACTTAAACTTGAGGAAGAAATTCTCAAGGCTAAGGATTGATTAGTTGTACATTAGAACCATGTAAAGTGTTGGTTTGATAAGAAGTCCACAGGGGCTAAGAGCATTGATGTGGGTGGCCTAGTACTGAAGTGGGATAAACCACACAAAGAAAATGGAAAACATATAAAGTTCCAACCTTTGTGGATTGGACCAATTATTGTTAAAGAAAAGCTCAGCTAGTATACTTTCAAGCTGAAATCATTAGATGGGAGGATTGACTCTCTTCCTGTAAATGACTGAGATCTAAAGAATTACTTTCAATAGCAACTACAAGCTTCACTTCCTATACATTTTCTTTATTTCTCTCTTTTTTCTTTTGTCTGTGGTTTTGTTATGTAGTCATGTATTTTCATGTCTTGTTGTCGGTCATTGTACTCTAATAAGACCCTTGTGTAAAGTGCATGGCTCAAAAGGCTTTGTGGTGCAATCAAAGAGAAGTGTGACAACCACAACACTTGGATTTCTATTGTTCTCCTTCTTTGTTTGGTAAAATGCCATAGGTTGAGCTAAGTCGAGATGGAAAATAAAATTCATCCAATAGGAGAACCTTAAGGGAACCCATTAGATCCATGCCTATGCTAGTGTCTAAACTAATCAACTTGGCATAAATCTACTTGTTTGTTAACACTTGTCTAATCTAGTAGAGGAGGGATAAGAGGAAAATCTAATGCGAGAAAACCAATATCAAAGGTCTTTAAATACTCCTATGAAGGGGAAACCTCCTCTGCTCTCAATAAGTTTAGATCCCTCTTCTGCCGATTGAAAATAATAAGTTCATATGCATAGTTTTATTAAAATAAATAAATAAAAGGGTGAAAGAAGAGAAAGGCTTCTTGCATGGGGAGGTGAAGCTAGCAACTTCGTTGAGGTACTATCTAGGATTGCTGGCAACGAAGCAACGTTTGTACTCCTAAAGTGACTCTGTCACAGTACTGTCTAATCCTGCTAGCAGAAGAACAATGCCAGGGATGAAAAATCATATTCTTAATATCATAAACGCGTCTAGCACATTATCCTTTCCTATATCGAAACAATTGTGATATGGTGTATCTTTTGTATGTATTCAACCAAGTAGAGAAAAGTGAAGATGTTATGTATAAAACCAGACTAAAGGGGGAAATTGAGGAAATCAATACTTCCAAAAGGTATGACCCTTAACGGAAATCTATCTCTAGACAGAGAAGTTGAATTCCACCCAGTGTGTCGCCAAGTGTTGTCGCTACTACAATACCCTCCAAATATTTCACTACATTCAAATTTTGGAGCCTACTATCATTGTCACACCTAGATTTTTTTTTATCATCAAATGTCATTTTAGGTTATTCTATGTGTTTCAAGTTTCTTTAAATGGTCTCAAGTGTCATCACATTGATCAGAACATCTTTTGGTGCATTTCATGGTCATAACATCTTTTTCGTAGTAAAAAGACACCTTTTGGTAGGAGTCTCACACACTACACTCACTGCTCTTGGGGAATGTGTATAAAGTGGTGTTTTGATGTATATTCATCATTTTTCAATTTTTTCTAAGTTTTCTTGATGAGTTGGTATGTGTCACACGTGGTTCTATGTATAAAATCATCCTCTTTTCCTCTTGCCCCATTTTCCAGACTTAGACAAATTTTGGTTTCAAAGCGAACTCATTAAGGCCAAGAGTGCATGAGCACATTCTAAAGCCTTGGTGGGAAAACCTTAATTGTTTGGAAGTGTTCCATCCACCCTCAAAAGGCGCACCTTGAAGGCCTCAATAGCCTTTAGAATTGTGCCATGTGCACTCTTGGGCCTCTTGAGTGCATGAATGCACCTCAAAGGCCCAAAGCCTTCACCCTTCATCCTTCATAATTGTGCCCTACTCCCTTCTTCTCTCCCTTGAGCGCACAACACATTTGGTAAGCTCGAAGCCTTCCCCTTCAATCCTTCAGACTTTTGCCATGCACCCCATCTTGACTAATTCTCTTTCTTGAGTGCATGAGTGCATGTCAAAGCCCTGAAGCCTCTTCTCTTCTTCCCTTCAGCCTTTCAAAGTGCGCCCATGTGCCTAAAATCCCATTTTTCCCCTTTGAAAGCACAGAAAAGTCACAAACAAAAATATATGCATAAATCATGATAGAATAGGAGATTTTGAGGTTGATGGTTGCTTATCACGAGTGACTACATATGCGGGTATTCCAAAAACATCGTGGAAATCACACATGAGGAAGATCATACAAAGAGAATAAACAAAGGAAGCATGAAAGGAATGAAAAATACACTTGAGTCTTGATGATCAAAGCACCCAAAGGCTGTATTTGATCAAAGGCCATTTGTAGGGCGAGGACATCAACAATCGAAGTTGTTTAAAAATGAAGATACAAGTGGAAACCATGTCACCACAGGAGAAATTCCATGCCAGTGGTCACTATTAGTCTTAGTCATCAAAGATAGTGACATGTAAAGTCTAATCACATGATGATGTGGAAGTCAAGATGTATTATTGTAATCATTGTAAAAGGAAAATAAGTGGAAGACCAAGAGAAATGTATGAACAAAGAGTCATGGAAGTCGAAAAGACATGTAATATCAAATGTCATATGTAATTCCAAAAGTCATTTGAAATTCCAAAGGTTATAGAAGTCCAAAGGTCACTAGAAGTTAGAAAGTCAAGTGTCACGAGGATGTGAAAGGTCACTCCTCACGTTATAAATAGATCCTCATTTCATGTAAATGAATTTTAACCTTGGATTCTCCCACAAGGCATTAGAGAGACAAAGTTAGTACTTTTGGGGAGCAAGTATGACTCTAACGCTCCACTATTGGAGCTAGTGGTGTCCATTGTATTTATGTATCTTGGTACTTTTGCTTGATATTGAAGTTTTTCAGGCCAACATGTTTTCACACATGGATTGTGAATGTTTCTAAGCCTATTCTTTGAATGTTTATGGTTCATGTTTTCATTGATCAATACTGGATTGATTGAACTATTTTGATTACTTGGTGCTCCTTGTTGGAAATGTGTTTTTATGCTTATAATGATCCTCGTATCCTTGTGAAACATTTTTCTTGATGGTACATGAATCTTTATATTTAATGCATGTCTCCATTAGGGTAGTACCATTACTTCTCTTTTAGAGACTCACTTTGTTTTCCCCTCCACGGTAAGAGAACCTAGATGCATCTACAATCAAACATTCACAAGGCATACTAGCTTGCTCATTCAAAATGACATTTGCACTTCTCTCCTAGTTTGATAGTTAAGGCCAAGGCATATATTTAAGTTAAAAAACTAGGCCATATTTAGGACAGGACGCCTACACCAAACGATGTGAGGTCTAGTTGGGACCTTATATCGGGGAGATCCCTTGTATGCTGGTAGTTTCCAACACCGTCAACACTTGCCCAATACAATTTGCTCAATTAATGTAACAAACAAAGTTTGTACTCAACTAAATATTCATAATATCTAAAATATGAAAGTATCCATCATAGGATATGTAATAATTACAAACTTGTGAATGTTTGAATGTACAAGAGATGACGATATGATACAAATGTGGGCCTTACTTATATACTAGACAAGGTGCTCCTTCATGAATAGTCAAGTCCTTAGAGACATGCCACTTCAATGTACTTATTATTTTTAGGTATTAATTATTTATATTGATGGCATTGACCTCCCCTTTAGAAATCAAAGCTTTTTGATGTCATTGCTTGATATATTTTTTTTGTCTCATAATGCTTTCTTATCTTTCTTAATTCTCAGAATTGACATTTTTTACGATACAAGGCGACATGAACTTTTGAGTGTGGTATATAATTGTCGTATTGTGAAATGATATAACCATGTCAGATTAATCATTTGTGGAATCTTGCGATTACTGTAAACTTGGGATGAATTGTTATCATAAGATTATATTATGGTGACATTAATATTCTTGGGAACATAAGTCACTTGTTTCTAGTTAGAGTGATAAGGAATGTAGAATGGTTCAGATGTCTACTTCCATGATTTGGATGTTGATAAGGAGTTCTTGTGATTTGATTTCCTCTTATCATGTTTATGTCTATTTCTTGACTTACTTGAGGTATCTAATTTATTTCATGTGCGGATGGTGCTTGGTTAATTGTTCGATCTTCACTTGAAATTTTCATTGTTTGAAATGTAACATTATAGTATGTCTTCACTTCAATTTGATTGAAATATTTTTTTATCCTTATACTATTTGGATCAATGTGTGTTCCTTTTCTTCAGTTTCTGATAAACTTGCATTCAGTTTCTTCTCGAGAGCTTCATTTGGGTGTTCTAATTTGTGCTTCGAAGCTTTACAATTATTTACTTGTGCAAGTAGTTTCTCACTAAGATCCTTTAAACCAGAAATTTATTTGTTTTTAGTGGAGATGATTTCTTCAAGTTATTTATGTTTCTTTGATATTTTTTTTGAAGCATCAATTTCGAAATATCTTTAAAGTATTTTGAGGAAGGTATTATCGACTCTGACTTCATTGTCATGTGATGGAATGTTATCATCTTCTTCTTATAGGGAAACATCAATTTTTTTTCTCCATGTTTAACATGAATGTACCCAATGCTTTGAACTAAGGTAGATTGAGAATTATGTCAATCTTTTTGTTAAACATAGTTACATCCCTAAATTGAGACATACATTCATAATGATACACTCACACTTGTAAATCATTAATTTCATACTCTTTCTTGCTAAAAATATTTTCTCTTTAACCTATATTTGGCTCTAGAATTGATAGTTGATTTTCCAAATTAATATTGATGTATTTTTCCTTGTCACTCGCACTTCTAATTATATTAATCTCTTTCCCTTGGATGCTCCCTTTTAATGTAAATAATATGCAATTAGCAATTGAAGACCGTTATAAGAAAATATTCCTTTGTTCTTTTCCGAATTATTAATCCATTCTTTTTTCTTCAATGATTAACTCTATTTTGTATTTGTTGATAATTTTGTCAAACAATACTTTGACTAAGGAGTTTAATATATTCTTTTTATAAATATTATAATTAATATTTTTTTCTATTCCTTTGTAATTTTTCACTTTATTAAAAAAGTATTTCTATTTTACCCCTTTTAAAAATATGAATCTAAATTATATATTTTTATAATATAACCTTTTTTTTATAAACCTTTTTCTTCAACTTACTCTTTTCTTGGTAAATAATTACTTTAAAACTTCAAATACCTTCTCTTATATATATTTTTGGTGCCCTTTTTAAAACATACTATTACCCTTATCTTAGTATTGTAACCCTTTAAATAACTTTAACTTAATTTTAAATTTAAATACCAAATGAGATAATTTTTAATGCATAAAAATGCTTGGTCAATTGTGACTTACGAAAGAATGTGATAACTGGGCATGTCGCAAATTTTGTAAGTGTGTGTTTCCAATCTTGTTAGTATCATGGGCTAAGGCAGTTGTGATGGAAGGTCATACGATAACAGGGCGACTGTGGCAGGTTGTCGAGTTGTAATGAACTTGAAAAAAGGTTGATGGCCAAAGTTTGAGGCCAAAGAATATGGATTTGATACCAATGCAATAAATAAAGTTTGTATTCAACAAAATATTCAGAATATTTGAAATATATATATATATATGTATGGATGTATGTTTTTAAAGTACAAGAAATGATGATATGATACAAACGAGGGCCCTGCCTTTATACTAGGCAAGATACCCCTTCATGAATAGTCATGTCCTTGGAGACATGCTTCTTCAATGTACTAATCATTATTAACTATTAACTATTAACTATTAATTATTTATATTCATAACATTGGATGCATTAAATGACATTAATATTTTTGAAAAAATTATTGTTTGAAAGACAATTTTTTTCAATTGTACTCAAATATTCATTATATGATTTTCAAGGTCTTCAAACCTTCATAGCTACTTTTCACTAAAAAATGAGACACATATTCTTGGGTTCGCCCCATAAATTGACAAAGAAAACAAGGGCCTTGTATCCTAGAATAATCTTTTGGGTCCCATAGGCCATGAATGGGCCTTAAACCATCATATGAATATTTTGGCCTATGAGCACCATCACAATATTTCATGTATTGGGGATCTGTCTCAAGGCCTTGCAGTAGTTTGGGCAAAAAATAAGTATTTTACACCCTAAAAGATGTTTCAAGTGCGCATGGGCCATTCATGGTGCATGAAACCACTATGTAAGCCTTGTGCAAGGAATCATTAAACTATGAACATGATATGAACACCCTTACAATATTTTGTACATTGAGGATAGGTATATAGTACCTTTCTATGGTATTGGGTAAATACCATCATTTATGCTCTAAAACAAGATTCTAGGCCTCATGCCTCATGAGTTATGTGTGATGTCCTATACCTACTCATCAGCTTGGATAGGGAATGTTTTCTCATAGGCTTAGATAGAGAATGTTTGTTGGGCTCATTTTGAATTTTTGTAGCCAAAGATGGGACTTGAGGCCCAAGTTCTAGTGCCTGTTGGTTACACTCAAGTCCTTAAATTATCACATAGGGCATATAGAGGGATTCTTTAAACTTGGAATGAGACATGGCCAACAATTCAAGTTCTTTTACACTAATCATAGTTATAAGTAGTGACTTGAACTCTTATATGTTGATTCTAAAGATTATGGGCCATACATATGACCCTAGACCACCACATAAGTCTTGTATATGGAATAGGTGGATCGCCTAGTTAAGTAACTCCCGCGCTTAATTATAGATTCTGACACATTTATTAAGATTGTAGTGTAAATTTTGATTATGATGATAATCATGGTATATTTTAACCCATTAAACCAACTTGGTTTATAGGAAAAAGACAACGAAAAAAAAGAGTGAAAAGACCAATTAAGAAATTAATATCCAAAAGTTGCTTATTTATATATTTGTTTAAATACATAGGTTTAGGTATTAAAAGAGTAATTAAGCCTATTTAATTATATTATTAAGGTTTAAATTTGAAAATGATTAGGAATCATTCTTGTTTTTGTTATATGATGCCAACATGTTATTTTTCATTACATTATACCTTCTTTTTTTTTCTTTTGCTAAAAGTCATTTTTATTAAAAAATTGAATGAAAATTACATTTCTCAAGTGTATATTCTGTTGAAAAATGTAACTAGTGACAGTGTTCATAATTATATTTGAGTCATGATGTAATGCATTTGTCAAAATAAACAAAATTATTTTTTTATTATGAAATAAATTGACTTATTAAAGCATGGGTTACATTCTTGGGTCAATGATTTTTAGGTGAAAGCCTCCATTGTATGCTTCCAAGGTTTATGTCAAGTGCCCTAGTCCATGTCATGATCTAATAAACCCTTCTTGGGCTTTTTCAATCAAGAAACATTTATTTTGATGTAAATTAGGTCTTCTAGGCATCCTCCACCAAGTCGGCCTCAAACAGGACAAGTCAGCCTAATCGAAGGGAATAATATATTATATAAATGCAACAAATCAACCTCATTTGAATGACACAATCAACAAGTTTGATATGCAATTTTCGGGGACAAGAAAAAGTGCACAATTCAATAAAGAAGAAGGAAAGGGTCAGCGAAGGAGAAGGAGGTCTTTATTAAGCACAATAAGTCAAAATTTTCTCTCTTTCTGTCACACATGTGAAGCTACTAAGTTGTTGAAAGGAATGAAATTGGAGTTCTGAAGCTGGGCTAAAATTTTGAAGTTGGGTCGAAATTCTAAAGCTAGGGGTCGAAGTTTTGAAGCCGGGAGTCAAAATTATGGGTTGAAGTTGTAGTTTGAAAAGCTGACATCAGAAGAGTTTGTTAAGGATCATCTATTGGAAGGAAGAGCTGACTTGGTGGAGGATGAAAGTATTTTGGTCTAAGGTCTTAGTCTATCTCAACTTGAATTTGCTAGTGGAAGAGTTTGATGGGGTTTTCCCCTATAGAGGGGTTTTAGTCCTCACTGAGTGCCTACATCTAGCGTCACTAATATTCATGTTTTGTATTGATGACTGCTTGCTGAAACAAAGATAAAAGAAGAACATAAGAATACAAAGATGTCACAAGTAATTATCAATATAAGAAAATATGTCTTCATTTCCTATTTTCTAACATATTCCACTCACAAATTTAATTTTAAGCATTAATGTATAATATTGCATTTTCTTTCTTTCTTTATTTTAACGCCATACCATCAGTGGAAGGATTCCAACTCTAAGTTAAAATTATTAGTGCTAGTCTTTTTCAAAGCTCCCCTTTCCAATTTGCTAATTGTTGTGAATTGTAAACTCATGTAGAATTTTTTCTCCACTTAGTTCACATGACTATATTTAACTAACTGTAGGTCTCTTCCATTCTTATAAATAGAGAACTTCTTTGTATGTGTTATACAATGTGAGTAATACAAGATACTCAGATGTGTTATGTTATTTGTTTTTCTCCAAGATGGGTTTATGAGTTTTCTATACTTGTTGGATTTGGACCATTTAGAGCTTACATTCCTTATTGTTCATTTGATGGTTAATGGTGGTTGCTTCTATTTGAAACCTTTATTTTGGTTCTTTACCGATGCATTTTTTTTGTGAGGATTTTATGAGATGGTTGTTAGTGTTTTCATTTGATTGTGCATTTGAAATATCTTTTATCAAGTTCATTGAGGTTTATTGGCTCTCATTTCAAATTTTTTTGGCATTTCTTGATTAGAGTGGGCTTTGTTGTTTCCATTCAGTGGATCATTGTGTGATCTATAGTTTTAGCTTCCATGTTTATTTAAGCACTCCCATCTTTCTCACTTTTGGAGAGAGTTTTTCTCTTATGAGTTTGTCTCATTTTATCTACTTATGAGAGTTTGTACTTGGGTACCTTATAGGATTTGTTCATAGGACCCAATTTTATTATTATTATTATTATGTTTACTACCTATGTTTTGCTTAAGGGGTGTTAGTGTTGGTTTTTTCTAATGTTTTCTTTTCTAATGTGCCAAGTATTATGAGTTGTAAACTCGTGTATGAGTTCTTATCCACCTATTTGTCATAGCTATCTTTAGTTAACTTTGGGCCTCTTCCATTTTTATAAATGGAAAACTTCTTTATATATGTTATACAATGTGAGTAATACAAGATACTTTTACAAAAATCATTGCGCTGAGAGGCGCTTTAGAACTTAGTTTAGGGGATATGTCGCATTAGATCATTAAATTTCAATTTAAATTAAAAAAGATGTTGGCTAAATTAAAATTAAAAAGACATATAAGATATATTTAATGTCGGTTGGTCACAAAGGGTTATCCTAGGATGTTGGGAGGAATGAATGGAATCATCCCAACACAATTTCAATTCCTGCAAGTGACATGATGGATGTTGACCGTATAGATAGGAAGCATATATTCCTCATCTAAATTATGCTTCGTTGTACCTATGAAAAAAAAATCAGCCAAACTAAGCTCAATCACTTTTTCTTTGTTCGCACTCTCCACATGTATTAATATGTTAGTATATTATAATATTAGGTTATATTTAGATTATATCATATTTAACAAACAAATCATTATACCATATCGTTTCCTTTCAACGGGGCCGTTGACTACATATAGGAGCCTACATCATTATCTTCTCCCAACTCATAGTGGTTGTTGCAGTAAATTGCAGTAAATCTGCATCATTTTCTTCTCTTGACTCCTATTGGTTGCTATAGTAAATCTTTTGTGAGTGATGGTAACGGATTATGGAACCACAAAAATACATAAGTTTATGACTTCGGCATGCATATATCTTGTTGTATTGTGCAACCCAAAATTATTAATATATTTATCACAAACTTATATTTTGTTATAATGGTCGAACTAAAATGGTTATCAACTTTTGTGGACAAAAAATGAGTTATGTTTGCATTGGATCCATACCAAGCTGTAACTTGTTGTAATAATAATATATATATATATATTTTTGTACTTTCCAAATATACACTTATTAGTAAAGCATGACCGAAACAAACCACTATCATTTTTTTAAATTTGCCTTTGATCACCAAAAAACTAATAAAATAGAGAAAGCCTATAAAAATTAATATGATTTAATAATTAAATTAAAAATTAATGTTAAGTTGGATTTCAAACAAACGATGAGGGATTCCTAGAGCTCTGCAACCCTAATGACCAAGTGGCCATGAGGTAGGCGGCGTGAAACACCTCAAAAAACCAGTGAACAGACGATCAGAAGTGGACAGACGTTTCAGAAATGACAGAGGAAACTAGGAGGGGAGAGATCCCCTCCTACAGGGATGCGAAAACGGGAGAAGGAACTAGTAAGAACAAGGAGGAAGCTGCTTAAAGGACACCAGGACCTGTTCTGGGAGCACGTTAGCAAGCAGGAAGCAAAGGAAGATGTCTGCCTTGCACAGTGGAGAAACCGAGGTTTGTCATTCCGATGAACAAACTAGAGAGGTACATAAGCTACATGAAACATCATGCACTGATTTGCAAGTTCATCGGAGTCTGGCCATTAGAAAAAGAACTAACAAGATGGATTCAGCAGAAATGGCAGCCACGCATCCATATTGAACTGAAGCTGGGAGCTCGCGGCTTTTTCACGGTAATCTTCTCAAACCTGCAAGATAAAGAGAAAGTGTTTGAAAACAGACCATATTTCCATAATAATGCAGGGCTATTTATGAGGTACTGGGAGGAATGCTATAACCCGGACCAGGAAAAATTCCTAGCAGCACCGGTATGGGTTAGACTGTTTGGACTGCCTATGGATTTTTTGGATTTAGAGATTCTTGAAGGCAAAGGGAATACGATAGGAAGTTTCGTAAAGATAATAGAATCAATAAAAAATGGAGATACACCTCGTATGCAATAATATGTGTATACATGAATATAGCAAACCCCATTCCAGGTACTGTCGAACTTGAGTACCATGAGGAGATATGGCAGCAGGCTTTGGACTATGAACACATACCATTTAGATGTAGAAAATGCCACAAATATGGGCACCTCTTCAAGGAATGCCCTCTAAATGCAGAGGAAGAAGAAAGAAAGACTAAACAATAGAGGAAAACTAATGAAGATGACGAGAGGTCTCAAGAAGTAAAACACAAGAAGCGACCCATCAAAGAACCCTAGCAAAAAGGTAGGAAAGAGCAGCCAACTACAAGTCAAAAAACGAATAGGTATGAAGCATTACAAATAGAAGAAGGGGAGGATGAGACCAGAAAGATGGATTACCAAGAAGGGACAAACCAGGAAGAAAGAGAGGAAAAAACGGATACAAAACAAAATAAGCAGAAAAATAAAAAAGAGACAGAAGAACAGGGGACCCAAGAAAAGGAAGTGCATCAGGAGTATGAAGTGATGGAAGTAGACACGAATAAAGGGGATGAAGCAACAACAGAAGTGGAAATTCTAAAAAATTTACTAGACAAGTGGAAGAATCTGGACGAAAGGTTTATCCCAGAGGAAGATAAAAAAACTATACAAAGATATATTCCAAAAATACAAAGAAAAGCAAGAGAGTGGGAAAGCAAGGATGAATGAACAGCTAGGAATGCAATATAATAATTAGGAGCATCCAAAAAAAGGGAAAGGAGGGAAAAAAAGAGGAAGGAAGAACCTACAAGAATCCATTCAAATAATGGGTGAAATGCTAGTTAACACAAGAAGAGTTGTACCACTATCAGCGATATTCCACCAAACGAACCAACAGTCTCAATGATCATTACATCATGGAATATAAGAGGGCTTAACAGCAAGGGAAAGCAAAGATACCTGGCCGAGAGGATTAAAAAAGAAAAACCTCAGATAATGTTGCTGCAAGAAACAAAAATAACGGGAGCAAAAATTGAGGAAATTCTACAAAAAATTTAGCCTTATTATGAAAGTATGACAATAGATGAAAAAGGGAGTGTAGGGGGAATAGAAATACTATGGAACCTAGCAGAGGTAATGGCAGACCTTTGGATATGAATGCGAAGGATTCTATCAGGGATATTCAGAATGGTAGGACATAAAGAGTGGTTCATGGTGTCAGTAGTCTATGAACCCCACATGCCGATTGAGAGAGAAGCCTTTCTAATACAGTTGTGTCAAATGGGCAAACTACATATAGAAAAACTCTAGGTGGCAGTAGGAGATTTTAATATGATAACAACCACCACGGAAAAGAAAGGAGTATTTCAACAGGAAGATGCAGATATAATGAGATTCAGGGAAACCCAGATAGCTCTCCAATTGATAGATATTAATACCATTAATGGTAAATATACATGGAATAATAGACGAAGAGGTAGTCGACAAATAGCTTCTAGACTGGATAGATTCTTAGCCACAGAACACTTCCTAGGGAAAGATATATTCTATGAAGAAATGATCCTACCTTGCGAAGGATTGGATCACTGGCCAATAAAGCTAGAAATTGCCATGAATAATCAAAATCAACACAAACCTTTTAGGTTTGAAGCCTTTTGGCTAAGAGACACAACTTTAGTTGAAAAGATGGAACCTGGTCGTAGAAAAGTGAAGGAATAATATAAGGCAAGAATAAGATGCACACACTCCAATTGAGACTCAAGGAGCTGAAAAGCAAGATTAAGACATGGAATAAAGAGGAATTTGGTAACATCCACAAAGATAAGGAAAAACTCCAAATAGAAATGAAAAGAATACAACAAAAAATCATAGAGGAAGGAAGAATGGAGGAAAGAGCAAAGGAAGAAGGGGAAGTGCTAATAAGACTGGAGGAAAGGAGAAAACAAGAGGAAATTTTGTGGAGACAAAAGTCAAGAGTTCAGTGGTTAAGAAAGGGGGAAAAGAACACAAATTTTTTCCATAGGGCAATGTTGCAACACAGGCAGCAAAACCGAATCTTCTCCCTAAAAAACAAACAAGGTATCAGAGTTATCCAAAAAGAGGAAATGGAAAATCTCCTAATCCAGCACTTCAAGGGTATATTGACAGAGCTGCAAAGCAAACGACATGAAGAGATAGCCAAGATAAAACAATTCATTCCAAAAAAAGTAAGTAGGGAACAAAACCTTGTGCTACTAAGAGTGATTACGGAAAAGGAGGTGGAGGAAGTAATCAAGACAATGGCGAAAAACAAAGCTCCTGGCTCGGATGGATTCACAATGGAGTTTTTCCAAGCAACATGGCGGTTCATGAAAGAAGACATTGTTAATGCAGTAGAAGAATCAAGAAGCCACATATGAATGCACCCTGTTTGGAATGCTACCTTCCTGGCCTTAATACTAAAAGTAGACCAAGCTGAAGAACCCCATAACTTCAGACCTATAGCTCTATGCAATGTAATCTATAAAATCATGGCTACCATAATGGTAAAAATATTACAACCTTTGCTTCCAGAACTGATAGCAAAATAACAAACAGGCTTTGTGAAAGGTAGACAGATGGTGGATGGGATAGTAGTTGCGCAAGATGTAATCCACACCTTAAAGAAAATTGGAAATAAAGGAATGATGATCAAACTCGATCTAGCAAAGGCATACGATAAACTCAGTTGGCAATATCTACAAGAAGTCTTGCAAGCCTATGGATTTGATGATAGATGGATTGCATGGATAATGTCCATGATATCCACTCCTAGTATGTCAATACTTCTAAATGGAAACCTGACTGAAACCTTCAAGCCCTCATGGGGCCTACGACAGGGAGAACCTCTCTCTTCGTTCCTGTTCATCCTAGCAGTGGAGGGTCTAGGTCACTTAATTAATGCTAAAGTAAGCAGAGGAGAATTCAAAGGGCTCAGCCTATGGGGAGAAGATTTAACTATCACACATCAACAATTTGTGGATGATGTGATGATGTACAACCAAGAAAACCTCAAGGAAGCAAAAAAACTCAGGGATATCCTGACAGAATTCAACAAAGCTTTAGGAACGAAGGTGAATAAAGAGAAAACTGAAATCTTCTTCTTCAACACACCAAGAGTGAGTCAAGCCTTCCTGGCAAGAACCTTGGGGTTCCAAATTGGGAAATTCCCAACAAAATACTTAGGAATACAACTGAGTGATCAACAATATAGAGTAGCGAACTGGCAAGGCCTGATAAGAAAAAATAAAAAAAGAATGGAAAATTCGATGTTTAGAACGCTCAACACACCGAGCCGTCTCATACTCCTAAAATCCGTTCTACAAGCCATGCCAATTTACCAGATGGCAAGTCAAGCAATCTCGAAAACCATATGTTAGAAAATGGTACAAATCTTTAAAAAATTTCTATGGCAAGGGGCAAACAAACAAAAAAAATGGGCACTGCTTTCATGGACATGGTTAAGCAAGTCGGTTTCAAAGGGTGGCCTGGGACTCAGAGACCCAAACATATTGAACCAAGTTATGGGAGAGAAATTATGCTGGAGATGGATTCAAGGAGGGAATGACCTCTGGAAACAATTGTGGGAGAAAAAGTATGAAATAGCACGGACCTCGGAGGGTAAACTCTGAACTGTGACATAAAATAAAGGCTCAATGATTTGGAACCTAGCCAACATGAATAGAGCCCTAATTAGAAACAATAGTTTCTGGGAAATTCGAGAGGGAAATAAAGCAGATTTTTGGCAGGAAGGGTGGCAATAGAGAGGTACCCTGGGTCAAGAACACTAGCTATATGAAATACAACAATATACAACCCAAATAGTGGAGGATGCAGTAAGAAACTATTGGGTAGAGGATCAAAACCGTTATTGGAGACAATGGAAAAAGAAGAATGATTGGCCTAAAGCCCCAAAACCTGATCAATGGAATACATATCACAAAGAAATAGAAACGAGGAAAATAGCTATCAAAGAAGGACCAGACATAATAAGATAGGGAAAATGAATCAAAGGCATGTTCACAATATCATAAGGCTACCACCTAAAAACAAGAGGAGTGGGCAATGCAGACATGAACGAATGGAAAAGAATCTGGAAACTAAAAATCTGGCCAAAAGTGTCATTTTTACCTGGACAATGCTACATGGAAGAGCTCTAGCCTAGGATCAGCTAAGACGGAAAGGGACGCATGGG
Source organism: Pinus taeda (assembly GCA_000404065.3). NCBI lineage: Eukaryota > Viridiplantae > Streptophyta > Pinopsida > Pinales > Pinaceae > Pinus > Pinus taeda. The sequence goes on along the minus strand of APFE030272667.1, from coordinate 13,811 downwards.
CCCTCCCACTGCGCTTTGTGCCAACGGCAAGAGGAAACCATGGAACATGTTGCCAACTCCTGTAAAGTAAGTGACAACCTGTGGCAAAAACACCAATAAATCTTTGGGATTACATAAAGAAAGCTAGAAAGCATAAAAACAACAATTGAAACATGGAGTAGCAAGCCGTACTGAAATGCCATCCTCTACCATGCTTGGAACCTATCAATCAGATTTTTCCTTTGGAATCTCCAGAAAGCCCAAAAAAGGGTAATATTTAGAACAGAGAAAATTGATACAGGGGAAACTTGGAACCAAATTATGGGGAATATAAGGGAAACAATAATTCTGGAAAATTGGATAGAGGAAGACTGGAAGACGAAAGGTATGGAAACAAGCATCATGAATTGACTGGATATTAAAGTAAAAAATTCAAGCAACAAAAGGAAGACACAAGACAAAGAATAGTTAAGAGCGGAAGAAAGGTATAGGAACCCCCCTCAAGGGTTCACAAAACTAAACTTCGATGGGGCAGCCAAAGGAAACTCAGGGGAGGCAGGTATAGGAGTGATATTCAGAGATGAAGAAGGAAGGATCATAAGAGTATATGCAATGGACTGTGGCATGGCCACCAAAAATGAAGCGAAATATAATGCACTAAACAGAGGACTGGAGATTGCGATACAAGAAGGATACCAAAGATTGCAGATAGAAAGGGATTCTAAGCTAGTCATAGACACTATAAAACAACTACAGTGTTGGACACCTAATCCTCAATGGGTTAGTGTGGAAACAAAATAGACAAAAAGAAGTCCAAGAGACCTTGGGATGTGAAACCCAACGGTCAAACAATGTACTATAAATGTATATCAGTTGTTAATAAAAGATGTATTCTCATGTTTTATCTTTCAGATTAGTTTGCTTCCCATGTGTGTTTAACATGGTATCAGAGCCACTTGTTTCTGTGACCTTTATGTCTATTCTACTATCAAACTTATGCTGCTCAGAAATGCCATTTTAGTGAGCCTGCCATCACTGACATATTAATTATGTGGCCATGAGTGTTTGTCAATCCTTAACACTCAATGCTGCCATATGCTAATTCCTTCCATTTTTCAAGTTTTCCATTATTGCATAACGCTCCTATGGAAATGAAAATGGTTTTAACAGTCACTCTGTTGAACCATTGTATGTGAAGACGAATTCCATAAGGCTCTCTTCTGCGTTACCTGACCTCTGGCACTGTATACGTTGCACCTGACTCTTTGGATTTTTTAAGACTCTCTTCTGCGTTACCTAACCTCTGGCACTGTATACACTACACCTGACTCTTTGGCTATTTTAATGCCCCCGCTAAATCCTGAACTCTCTGTGGTTGTCAGTGATATCTGGTTTTGATTGTCTCAACAAATTTAGTGCGTTCAACCCATCAATTTAGAATTTCATTAAATTTGAATAATAAATTTCCATTTTAAAGAAATGGCTCTGAATGATCTGTATTTATCGATTTCTTGGACTTGAATTAAAGAAATTTGTGTGTGATTTATCGATTTCTTGACTTGCATTATAAAGAAATTTCGATTCAAGCCTCTATACTTTGGCCTATTGACGTGGCTGATGAGAGGAAGACCATATGTGTCCGCTGCACCTAGCAACTGGTCTAAGGATTTCAATAAATTTGGTCTCGAGATTCTAAGAATGGCCCGAAGGACTTCAACCCTCCAGTCATGTGAAAGAGCAATCTGAGGCTTCCATTAAGAAAGTGCCTTCTTCACAACAGGAAAAGCATTGGCATAGGCCGTTGTGACGTTGAGGTCAGTGTGTTGGAGTGCGTATTCAAAACCCTGTGCATACGATGATCGAAATTCCTGTAATGAGAGGTTGATCACATACAGCTGCTGGTAATGGTATGTATATGTGGTATATGCATTGAACTTATATACATTCCACGTTAACTTACTCTTGAAGGCCGATATATGCATTATGGTGGGCATACATGCATTGAAGTTTTTTCAAAGGTCATATCCTATATGATGGTAGATATTATGGTTGGTGCATTTTAGTGTTCCATGAGTTTTTCATGTCCAACCCTTCTTCTGCCTCAATTGACTCATTTGCTGCAATAGCTGGACGGTTGCAGTTTTGCTCTAAAATATGATAATCGCTCTTTCTTGGACTCTCAGAGTGAAGGTGAAACTGATGATCATTAATATTGGGTGTTGATGTCAAAATATTTCTGACCCTTATCTGTTCACAGAGGAGAACTTGCATTACATTTCTCATAGGCAAACATTCATTCTAGGCCGCGTGCAAGCAAGCATCAATGGACAATTTTTGGCAATTCATTATCCGGCATACCCTTTTTCTCTCGTGTTCTGTCAGTGAAGGATGCGTCTACACACATAGGCACATTCTTATCAATATCAATTATTGCACAGAAAGAGGTAAACTTCAAATACATTAAAGACATTTCTTGTTCAGAGA